>JADZMA010000990.1:0-26919 GCA_020796225.1 Arion vulgaris
TGTAATGATTTTTATATACACATATTTTGATTCATAAACCATGTCTCTGTTCAATCTTTCCTATGTTGAGAGCAACTGGTGTATAGTTTTGTTTGATCTTCTTTAATGACCTAGCAGTACTTGGCATCTGCCATGAGGGGTATCTCCTATATGTAATGGTATCTGCATGTATTTGTAAGTTGTTCTTTGTTGTACATGTGTTCCATTTACCTGTCCTTGGGGACAACGATCTTCCTGACATCATCCAGCATTTGACACCTGAAGAGGTGGTAGTGAACGGTTTCATGATGATGTCACATAGCTGACATTCTGTAGTGTGTATGTGTTTAATTCTATTCATGTACTATTAAGGGTATGTAATATAGGTTTGGAATTTTAAAATTTGTTCTGATCTTCCTTAAAAAATATAAACATTAGTATTTATAATTTACAACTTCATATGTAATATATGTCATACAAGGGTGTGTAACTCAATCAGATTGACTGGTAACTGTTGTGAGAGCTGACCTATCAGAAATAATCCCTTCAACAGGTTTCTGCTTCTTCTTCTTCAATGATCCATCATTATTTGTGCTCTTGCACTTCCTGACCAATGGCATGTAGTAACACCTACATAGTTTGAAAGCTGTTTTGTTTCATAAATGTGTTTTATTTATTTGACACTTGTAAAATAATTTTCCTATATACTCCATTATTGAAAACTCAAAAGGTGTTGGTGTCTATTTTATCCTTTGACGTTTCCAAACTGACAAGAAGGCAGCATTATTTTTGTCAGAACTGCTATGAAAGCTCTTTTTCATGGCAAACAAATCTTTCCTACCCTGGATTTTTAGAGTTTTTCTTTTCCTAACTAGATTGTCAGCCAAGACAACCATGTCCCTTTCTTAGATTTACCAGAGTGAGGTTCCTTTGAAAGTTCTTGTTATAATTTAGCAAAACTTCAGTAAAAAACATTGGAATTTAGTGCACATCCAAATGTAGATAGGCCAAATATTTCCACACTAAACAGTGGGACATGATCTTCAGTAAGGATTCTGTAGAATTCCTCTCATATAATTTATAGCTAGACTCAGTGGATTGGTTTTTAATCTAATTATTAATTTTTCATCAGTCATGTCTGTAAAAATAGAGGGTCCAACGAGTAAGGTACTGATGATTTGGTTAATAGGTAAAATACTTGCAAAGGTTTTATTTCTATTTATGAAGGATCTAACAGTCAACTCTATATCCCATTAAATAATTCATACAATCATAATATTCTCTTGTATTATGAGGTTAGAATATTCTCTTGAGATTTTGTTTTATCAGTCATGAAATGGTGCAACAACACAAATGTAACCCTTACCTACTGAAATACATTCTGGGGTTAGCAGCATCACCTGTCTAAATTCTTGATAGATAGATAGTTAAATGGAAAAGATTAATGTTATGAGAGTACAACATAGCAGTGTGTCTGTGTGTGTGGTAGCCTGACTGGGGTGGTTTGTGTATGTGTGTTGATATAAGATTGTTTAATGTGTGGGAATGTTACACTATGTATTTTGTGTGTGAGAATTCCCAAGTCTGGATGTGTGTGACTGTAAATGATATATGTGGTGGTATGTGTGGTTATTTTGGTACATTGTATATGTGGCTGTACTTGTGTGAGTACTATTGCACATCAAGTTAACATTATCAATTATTTCTTACAATGTAGTTAAACAACACAAGATAGAAATTGAAACATAAAAGAAAAGGCATCACATGTTTATTAAAAGTCAACATGTAAATAATAATCACTAGTTCAGATGCTTTTCGCTGATATATTCAGTTATATTGAACTGTTCCAGTTGGAACTAGCTATAAATAACATCTACATTATAATTAACTGAAAGTTAAAAATACAGCCCGTAGCTTCAATAACAATCTGACTTGAACAATGGTCTTCAATGTAATCATATATATATTTCCAGATTTAAAATCAGTCTACAATACAATGTCAAGAAAATGAATATTACAGAGCTAACTCTGCTTGCAGATATCAATCAACGTATTGGCAATAATTAATCTAACAAAGCATTATTGATGCTGAAGTAATGTGCCTTTACAGAATGATACACAAATTCTCATGAAAGCTAATACGACTAATGAAGATGAATTAAGAAAGGTCAAGGTGAATAATGAACATGTTCTCACAATTTCAAACAAAGACACAAGATTATTGTTTTATCTTTAAGTTTAATTATATGTTATGTTCTTCCATCTCTGGTCCAGCGCATAATTCACTGTGGAACACAAATTGGGCAGTCACTTCATGTTTCAAAGTTTAGTTTTCAGTCGACTGGGTGTGGCCACATGTTGCTTCTCAGCTCACCCAAATGAGGTAAGTCTTGCAGGAATGCTTCTGTGTCTGTTCTGCCTGTTGACACTGACAGAGAGCTGTTTGACCTATTCCTAGTCTATGTAAGTGTCTGTCGAGTCTGCAGTGTCCGGTAAGTATGCAGAATATAATGACCTGGTCTGTTCTACTGAGGTGTTTGATCAAGTCTTTTCCATAATCATATCCAGTGTTTGTCTTCCAGTCCAATGCAGATTTTCTCTTTATAAGGGTTTGACTTTGAAAAGACAATGGTTGTACATTTGAAATTGCCTTCTAGCAAGACATTGGCCCTTTCATTGCCTCAGTGGCAGTGAGATAAAACTACATGAATTTCTCCTTTTTTGACTGCCAAGCTCTATTTAGGTTCTGTACTGTGCTATCAGTGGATTTAGTCCAGGGCTTGTATAGTGACAATAAGTCTGTAAGAAAGACCATCTTGCCTGCAGGTGCTTGCAGCTTATTCATGTGCTTGCCACTGAAGAGCTAAGAGTTCTGTTGAGTTGAAACAATTCTCGAACCCGCTAGAGACAGTAGTAGCATCTGGGTGCCTAATGTACACCCCTTTGCCCACAATTTATGGTTCCCCTTTTATCAATCCATCAGTAAATTCTTATCCAGCTGTCTTCTGGAAACATGTAATGAGATGTTCCATTGTAGCTGTTTTCACTAGATTAGGTCAGCATCTTGCTTAACAATTTAGGGATGGAGGTTGAGAAGTTTAGTGTATTTGAGCCTGGTTCCAGTGATAAAAAAGAAATCTTCTGGTAGGGAAATTTATGATTAGTAGTTCCAAGTATGACTTACTATTTCTTTGCTTTGTGGGTTTGATTGCACGCTTTTGTCTGTTTTTGTCCTAGCCATTTTTTCAGGGTGGTGAGGCATCCTTTCGATCCTTTCAGTCTGTAGAATCACTTTTCTCCTTCTTCTGTCTTTTCCAAGGTGATGTTGCTGCCTTTTCCATTTCTACAATTTGGGGTAGATTTGATAGCTCCAAAATAGTACAGACACCTGTTTTTTGTTTTTTAGTATCGATTTGTTTGAATGGGCTGTGATATCCATGATATGATGCATATTCCAGAGTTTTGGTCTAACTGCACCAGTGTATACCTGACTCAGGGTTTGACTATCATCTCCCCAGGTAATTTGCCAGCTTCCGATCACGCTTTGTTTTCAGCCTTCTGTTGCTTCATAATGTGGGTTTTTCCATGTCAGACGACTGCTAGTTAATCAAAAGGTAGTATGGGAATGGGGACATATCATTGAATTTCAGCTAGTGTTCTTCTTGCTGACAATGGAAAAGCGTTGCATAGTTTTGCTCCAGTTTATTTCTAGACCCTATTTACTTGCCCTCATTATGATGCTTTTCAGGCTTCCTGAGTTTAAGGATGGCAGGACCCAGAAACTTTTATGGCCACAGCCAGATCATCAGCGTGAGAGAGTGTGATACATGTCTGGGCAGAACTTGAGGCAGATCATTGATATATACAGGAAAAACAATGGGGAAGTAATTCTGTGGGACTTCTGCTCTTAATTTGAATCTGGAACTGTGCACTCCATCCACCTTACAGATGCTTGTCTATGGGTAAGAAAGTTTTTTATCGATAAGAAGCGATCCTTCGCTTATTCTCAACATGGTTCACCAACACTACACAGAATGAGAGACACAGCCTAAAGCAAGGTAGGCGGTGAAGGGGAAAAAAGAGCGGCGCAGGAATATGTTGAAGATCAAAAAATGAGTAGGCTCTACCAATCAAAATCGAACTGGTACGGCGTCGTTGACGCTGTGAGATATTATGAGGAGATCAGAGCACCATGGACATGTCCAGAGTGCAATGAAGATATTCCAAACTGAAACTCGAAGTCTTTATCCAATAGTACATTCTACCCTGTATTCCACGGGAAGAGTTTGAGTAGCAAAACATCTTCTAGACTTTGTCAAAGGCCTTGGACATGTCAAAGAACACTGTGAGGGTTTTCTTGGAAGCCATTTTCTATGTCCTGTGTGAGGTATGCCACTAGGTCATCAGTGCTTCTATGCTGCCTGTAGCCTGTCTGGGCTTGATCCAGTTTATGGTTGGATTCTAAAAACCACTGGAGTCTAGTGGTTATCACTTTCTCCAGCAGTTTTGCAACTTAGCAGACTTATAGGTCTGTAGCTCTGTGTATCCTTTTTGTCTTTTCCGCTTTTAAAATTGGTGGATTGTGTTTTTCCAGATGTCTGACTCTCCCTGTCTCCAACCTATTGTTAAATATCTGGAGAAGACTGTGCTATTGGGCCTATTTGTTTAAGCATGTCGTTTGATACTCCATCTTGTCCCTGGGCCTTTTTAGGTTTGAGCTTTTTCAGTGCTCTCTGCAGCTCAGTCAGTGTGATGTCTACCTCCACAAGGTTCACTTGTTGCTTTTTTAATGCAGCATTTATCTCACTTCTGACTTCTTTCCCTTGCTCCTGACTTATTGAGCATGAGCTTTCTTGCTTGTAATACTGGGCCATCAAGGTAGCTGCTTGTTTCCTGTGAGAAGTGTTCTCCTGCTGGAGAAGTGTTTTCCTCTAGATGGGTGTCATCATTCATGGCTTTGTAAGTCTCCACAACTTTTGAGTATCTTTTCCATTTTTCAAAGAGGCTGTCTTTTCTTTCCAGGATTTTCTACACTGTTGGTTTTTTCAACATAAAGGGCCCTTGCTCTATTGTGTTGCATTACATTTTGGTGCGAGTTCCATTGTATTTCTGACACTGCAAAGCGAGCTATGGAGAACTTCCATCTCTGGTGTCCAATATGGCTTGTAGTTTTTTCTCCTCCCTCTGGGTATAGCCTTCGCAGCATCTAAAATGGCTTTATTGAATGCTTGGCATCTCTGTCCACTTTTCCTGATTGATTAATTTCTTACAGTACTTGTCTGCTAGTTCTGAATAGCTTCAGTCTGCCTTTTGTAATTCCAACTAGGCAGAGTTTGTAAGTTCCTCCTGTTAATGTTATTTATGAGGAGTTTCACTGTCTATGGTCACTACTCCAATCTGTAGCAGACTTGCCTTTCGTTATCCTCTGAATGTCGCCGTAAAAGCCAGATCTGGGGCGCTTGTTGTGCACCACCGTCATGAGTAACATGTGTGAGGCTCATCTGGGTGGTTGAGAATGGTGAGACTGTTGGTGATCAGCCATTCTTCAAGGTTTTCATCCCGAGGATCTAGCTGTCAAGTCCTCCAGCTTGGTGAGTGGCTGTTAAAGTCCACTACTATAAGCAAGTTGTCATCTTGAACTTTGATAGCTTCCAGCTCAGTTTGAATGGAAGGTGGTGAGTATATATTGTATAGTGTCATCTTAGTGTTGTTGATAAAGGAGTTGAACAGCTATGAATTCTGTGCTCATCTGATTGGACCTGTGTAGTTCAACTGCAGGTATGGAATTACGACTAGTGTTACTACTCCACCATTATTCATTTTCATATCCTGACGGAAGGTTTCAAACCTCTAATGCTGAATCTATTCCCTGGATTAAGGTGTGTCTCTGATACAGCAGATGTAAATTTTTCTGCCTCGCAGACGTTCCTCTAGTTCTCCGTTTTTGTTGGTTACCCTTTCTGCATTCCATTGCATAAATGTGAGGGGTGAAAGTTTGTCCTTGCTGCCAGTAGTAATACCCTTTCACCCCTGGCTTTGCAAGAATCAACAGGGCCACCAGTAGCTAGGATGGACTCTTTGAGGCAGGGGATGTCCACCACCACCTGGCTGATCCCACTGGTGGTGGCACCACAGTTATATAAATATTTGCGCACTGCCATTGAGTTGTTCATGTGTTGATTCCTCCCCGCCAATAATGGCTGACATATTCCGTTTAAGAGAACATCTTTTTTTGAGGTTGTTCTCAGACAGTGCAGTCCCTGCTGGCAGATCTGTCTTCCTGGTTTGTCTGGAGTCATCCTACTCTAGATGACTTCAGCCTTCTGTTGCTGGGCTCACCAACCCAGGCTTTTATGCACTGTGTGCTCCTGACACTGTAGTTTAATCCCATATACTTATGTCAAAGTGTCATAGAAGTAGAATACAAAACAAGAAAAAGGATGTCCTCCTAAAGGGAGAGAGAGGACAAGTGCTATTTGTCCCATAGCTGGGGGATGTGTTGGTTGCAGCCAGAGCATTTACCATTCGCCGGTGGGTTCTGCGCTGTCACCTTATGAAGCCCCATTCTGCTCCCCGCCTTTTGGTCTGGCCTTTCACCTTCAGTCTGTTTGGCTTGGTTAGACCTGTCAGGAGTTAGACTCCCGCTGTTATAGCCTGAAGAATCCTAAAGGCACACAAATCCTCCAACCGCGATAAGGTAGGCTAATATGGAGAGGATGGAGGTTGAGATGTTTAGTGTTACTGATTCTGGTTCCCAGTGGTTAATAAGTAATTCTTCTGGTATGGAGTGAAGAAAGATGTCAAAGAGGAGTAAAAAGAAGAACAGGATGAATAAAATAAGCAGAAGCAGATGAAGAAATGGAGGATGAAGAAAAAGTGGTATATTACCAAGAAGTTAAGAAATAATGATAAAATGAAGAGGAAAGTGAAACTGGAAGAATAAGAAGTAGAGAGGTAGTAGAATATGAAAAAAGTGGAGTAGAAAAAGGTGTAAAGCAAGGAAGGTAACTGAACAAATGAGAGCAAAGTGGTAGATGAAGAAGAAAAAGTGGACTGTGGAAGAAAACGAATCAAAGATGAGTTTATACAGAAATAAAGATATGAAGAAGCACAATCTATACAATTTGTTCTTGCTAAAAGTAGAAACAAAGATCTAAAAACAAAACAGCTTACTTACCACTAGCAGCTTTTGTAGTCTTTTTGGTTAACACTAGCAAACAGCAACAACAACCAGCGCCACAACAGTCCACTACAAGAACTATTAACAACACTGTCAGAATGGTGGACCTTTCACATGATTTGCTGGAGGACAAGAGAGTTGCAAGAAATTATGTTGATTATATCATCTCTTGATAGCATGTGAGTATAGTATCTGTATGTCTGTTTACAAGTATGTGAGTATTTATGTATCCATATGTATGTGTATAGTGTATGTGTGTATAGCGTATCATGTATGTATGCATCAGTGTATGCATATAGCCGGCTGGTCACCAACATGATGTTAAATTGAAACAAATTAACAAACAAACCTGCATGCATTGGTCAGTCTCTTTTCCAGGTTAAAACAATAGAAATGAATTTGAATAAACCTTTATTCAGTGCATTTGGACTTTATCAACATTATAACTATAAGTTATAACAGTCCATCTGGACTTTATCAACGTTATAACTATATGTTATAAGTACAATCTGAGACCTAGTAGTGGGATAAGTCTCATTAGTCTTAGTTTAATGGTCACTGGTTTATCATTTATGATCACAACGACTACACTACCATATATATATACTGCATATGTTTCTACAAGCTGCATAAATTGAGTGGACTATATCTTGATCCTTTCAACTCTCGTGTAATCTATCTCTATTTATTGCTTCTTTTTTAACGTGACTTTCTGACTTCTGTTAAAAATTCTCCCCTTACCAACAGCAGACGGTGATAAAAATGAAGTACTGACATTTGGACCTGCGATATTCTTATTTTGTTGAAAAATGTTCCGTCTTAACAATTACTCTCTATGCACCTGTTGTTTTTGTCATATGTTTATAAATATTCTTGTTGATATTAAATATCTGATTGTGAAACATGTTGCTAGTTTATCTCTCTCTGGCTGTCACTAGTTAAATGGTCAGCTGTTAAAGCTGTTCCTTCTGACTTCAGTTCTGCTTCTTCACTTTTTTTTCTGATCGTCTGCTATCTCGACGATCCACACCACTATTGCTTACGTCATTTAGATGTACACGATGTTTTGTCTAATTGGTTAAGAGTAATTGGTATAGTCTGTCCATTAATTCGTGAGCACGTTTGAAATTGATTTTCTCGAAAACTACCTGTTGGATCTCAGTGATTTTTGCAAGCAGCCTTAGAATATCCATGACGCTAGAGAAATATTTTTTTCCAAGAAAATTTGATGTAGTTTGAAATATTTCTTCTTCAGGTTATATTAAAATCAACCTCATAGGATTGTACACAATAGTAACAGATCTACGTACACAGACGCGTTGTTCTAAAAATACATTATGGTAACATAAAAATATCGTGAGTATACAACAATTTCACGAAATCCCGTGCACCTTACCCAGTCGACTTTGAAAGCGGAAAGCATATGACGTTATAATTGGGATACCATTGTATAGTTATAGGCGTATCTCGCTATTTGTATGAAGCTATTGTATCATATTTGTTGCTTATCAAAACTGACATTGATATCACATTCATAATGAGTCTGAAGTGCACATTTATAACAATGCAGAAGGTTACAGTTTTCCTATACCAACACTTCCGTAGGGAATCTAAGAGAAGTCATCTATATTGCGATATTCATAACCCTGAGAAACGAGCAACTGGCGCTTGGTCTGAATAGAGAATCCTTTTCCCGATGGATTAAACAGGACCCAAAGTGCACTAATGTCAAGCAAGGAAGGAAAAGAACAATTGACGACTTTGACATAGATGTCATAAGACGGGAGCTCTTGAAAATGTTTGCGACAAATCAACTTGTTACTCTCAGAAAACTGAAATTAAAACTGCAATCAGATTGCAGCATAGACATTTCTAAAAGTACTCTATGGAAAATTGAAGAGCCGCCAGCTTCACCTTCAGAAAAACTATAGGCGCAGGAATATTATTTGTGAAAAGCCACATTTAATTGCTGCCCAAAGTAAATACCTGAGGCAGATCCGTGAGCGGCGGAGGCATGGCTATGATATTGTATATTTGGACGAATCCTGGGTCAATGCTCACCACACCAATGCTAAAGAATGGCAATCAGTATACGGTGAACAGAACAGAAAAATACCAAGCAGCAAAGGCCAGCGTATTATACTAACACATGCAGGAAGCAGTGAAGAAGGTCTTGTCCATGACGCTGGACTTATTTTCCAATCAAAAAGTACCGACGGTAGGGACTACCACACAGAAATGAATGGACATATTTTCAGGCACTGGATGGAGAAAGATCTACTTCAAATTCTAAACAGACCATCATGCTTGGTAATGGATAATGCATCCTATCACAACGCAGTATCAGCGGAAGACAAAGTACTAACTGCATCAAATACAAAAGATCAAATTAGGACTTGGCTTGCTAAGGAAAATGTCAGCTTCGATGATACATATTTGAAACCGAGTTGTTGCACCTGGTGAGGATGAAATATAAGACAAAGGTGTTTCATATTGACAAAATCATTGCGGAATACGGCCACACGTCTTTGCGACTACCTCCATATCATGCTCACCTCAATCCGATAGAGCTTGTCTGGGCTAAAGTAAAAGGGCAAGTTGCCGAACAGAACAGGACGTTTAAAATGTGTGATGTTGAAGTTCTGACACGTGAGTCCTTCTCAATGATAGACATGCAGTTCTGGAAGAAGTGTGTTGAACATGTGCTCCGAGAGGAAGACGAGTACTGGCACCGAGATGGATTACAATTTGTCCAGCCAGTAACAATTATCAACCTCATGGAATCGTCAGATTCGGGACGATACAAATCATATTTTGATTACAGACTGAGAAATAGCAACGTATACATTTCCATATCCAAATGCGTCTACCATCATACAATTTGTGGTGAAGTTAAGACACCTGGGGTCTAATGGTGACCGAAGGGGAGGACTAACTGTTGCATATTGAATCCAAGTTCACGATTGCACATAAAGGGCAACCACTTAATTACTTGACCTATCAAGTTAATATGGAGATACACCTATGAATAGAATTGACATGGACAAATTCTAGGATACTGTAAAATCTAAAATTTGAGCCCCATGTTGCAATTGTCTAAAAGATCAAAGGAATTTGCCGATGTGCAAAATCGTAGCATCTACGGACTACTGGTTAGCTTTATTTTAGCGTCTGGATATTCTAAGGCTGCATGCAAAAATCACTGAGATCCAACAGGTAGTTTTCAGAAAATCAATTTCAAACGTGCTCACGAATTAATGGACAGACTATAACAGAAAGATCCTACGAATACCATGGACAAAAAAAAGAATGAACACTGATGTCCTGAAAGAACTAAATGTTAAAGAGAATTGGCTGATAAACAACATACTATACAGAAAATTACATACTTTGGTCACATCAAGCGTCACGATGGCCTGGAAAGAACAATACTAGAGGGCAGGGTCCCAGGACGCAGAGGCAGACCAAGAAGAAGATGGCTACAATATATTAAAGAAACCATGACTATGGCCATCGACGAAGTGGGTGAACTGACAAGAAACGGAGTGAATTTCAGCTGTACGCAAAGAGAGCTTAAGAGTATGGTGATGACGTATCTTGTAAGTCTCAAGAAACAATGCGTGAACCTTTGCACATATGATGGATTTTATTTGTTGTTTCTTTCCGACACATTTTACTTAGCAAGTTGTCTGAGTATGGCTTCGTCGATTCTCAGACCCGTTTTAGAGTATGTCTCTTCGGCTAGAGATGTCCCTGACGAGATTCTCCCAAACTTGTGAACTTATTGTGCCTTCAAGTCTCGCTTGCTTACGTCTTCATCATCATTTGCCTCTTTGTCTCAGGAGACAATAGGGTTTGCGTCACGTAGTATGTTCTGCGATAAATCACAATGTTTCCTGTGGCTGTAATGGCCTATTCTGGAATGACCTCTTCCCATCCCCAGGCTTGTCGTGACTCTTTACCATTCTCTCTTTTCTCTGCAACTCTTCGTTGTGACGTATTAGGTAAGTGTTAGTTTATTCCAGATTTTCCTTAGATACGTTTGTATTTGGTCGTCCATTTGTGTTTCATTTTAATTTGTCACTCCTGGTTGTTCGTTTGCTTGATAAAGGCCTTGTTGGTCGAAACGTTGCTGTGTTTTGTCATTGTTTTTGTGATTTGTAAAACTACAGTACTTTGTAATTACGTGTTTTGCCAATCAAATAGTTTTACTGCAGTTCCATATATATATCTGAATATTTACCATTCTCTCAACTCTAGCGCCTTCGTCGCCTCTGTAGCGAGGACGATGATTTTCTCGATAGAGCTCACGAGATATTGATTTTTCCGCAAGCGCCTATACCCGGAGAATGTTTGCATCTGCTGCATCGCGTTCAGCAAATTTCTCGCCAAGAGGCCCTCTAACCAACATAGAACTTCCAATTCTGACAGGGTGAAACTTATCTTAACTTTCCACCCTCATAGTTCCCTTGTGAAGAAAGTCTTATTCCGTCATCTCTCCATTCTTCAGTCCGATCCTGAGACACGTTCAGTCTTCCAACACTATCCTTTGGTGGCATACAGACGGGACAGAAGTCTTAAGGATATGTTGGTTCACAGTCGCCTCAAGCCTAATATCCAGAGTCATTTGGCACCATCCAGTGTGGTCGTCGGCGTTGCAACACGTGTGCTGATGTAATACAGACCCGCACGGTGTCTTTTCCAAAAGCCATGTTTGTTATCGAAGATAGTTTCACGTGCAGTCCGTAATCTTATCTATGTCATCACCTGCAAGGGTTGCAACAAGACCTATATTGGTGAGACCGACAAGAGGTTCAGTGACTGATTCGCCAAACACTTGCGCGATATACGCCAATGCTATGTGACCCCTGTAGCTACTCATTTCAATGATACTGGCCATTCAGGAGCTTGCGATGTCCAGGTCCCAGCCATCCGATCATGTTCCTCTGATGATCGTAGTCGATTGCTCTGGAGAACCGTTTTATTTCGTTATATGGTACCTTGCGACCTCTTGGACTCAACCCATTACATTCCTATGCTTCTTAGTACTTTCTCATCTCATACCTTGTAATCTATATGTGTATTTGCTTCATATATATAAGTTATATATTCACTTGATTGTATATTGTTTCCTTCTTTCCACTTCTAGTATTGTGTTGCACTCATTTCGTTATTCGTTTTTATTCCCAGATTTTCATTAGATACGTTTGAATGTTTCTGTAATCGTCCAGGTGTAGTGTTCTTTGAAATTCGTCACTCTTGTATCGTTTGCTTGATAAAGGCCTTTTGGTCGAAACGTTGCTGTTTATCGTCACTGTTTCTGTATTTTGTAAAACTATAGTAACTTTGTTTGTACGTGTTTCGCTATTCTGGAGTGGCAATCTTTGCTGCGATGAAACTGAGACTGGAACTATAATTTGATGGTGTTTTCTTCTTTCCTTTGAGCCACCCTCACTGCCTCTCGCCTTGCTTACCTGTCTTTGGCCAGCCGCTCCCAATGTTCTTTGTCTTCTCCGCACGAAGTTAGATCATGCCTGCAGGGGTCAATGAAGCGCAATAATGGGCGCCTATGCTGTCTAGTACCAATTGCGAGTTGACCATATGGAATGTTCTTAGTTATTCTATCATCGCTCATACGGTACACGTGTCCCAGCCATCTCAGACGCCGCTGACTCAACAACGTGTACATGTTTGGAATGCCAGCACTATCCAGGATTTCTATATTAGAGATGTGGTCCTGCTATCGGATATTGTATATTCGCCTGAGATAGCGCATGTGGAAGGTGTTGAGACGATGTTCTTGTCTAGCATATGTGGTCCATGTCACACTACCATACAACAGAGTGCTGAGAACACAGGCCTTATGTACTTGTGTCTTGGTGTTTCTTGTGAGTGCCCTATTTTCCCATACACGCTTTGCTAATTTGAACATAGTGTACGTCTTAGTAGTGAAGAAAATATCACCCTCAGCTCTTTGTCATAGTTAACCCATTTGCTTTCTGAGCCAATATACTCGCGTATGGACATTTTTAAAAGATGCAAGGGTTTTAAGGGTTTTAAAGCCGAAGGATTGACTTCATTGCACCAGGTTTTACCCCATATGAGTCAGTCCTCTCTGCAGAAATGGCACGCCACCTGCCGAGAGTATTGCACAAGAGTATTGCACAAGAGATGCAAAGCCAGTATACAGGTTAAGCCATTATACATTGCAGAATAAATGCATCTGGTGGTTAAAATAAAATTACGAGGGGAAAGGGCTAGCGCTCAGCACTAAATATCCTTGCGAATCAGATCGCCATCCATCCGTGCCAGGAGACCCAGGCGTGTATAGCGAGTATTTGGCATGAGTAATACTTAATTCCATGCGGCAAGAATAAGAAACCCAATTCATTTGAGTTCAGGAAGGGTAAGGGCTGCACGGACGCAATATTTACACTAAGACATATTTGCAAACAAACAATCGAATGACAAAGTATGAATCTTATATTTCTAGACGAAGAGAAGGCATTGGATAGAATGAACAGGGTAAAATTATGGAAGATCCTTGAAGAATATGGCGTAGATGCAGAGCCGGATTAGCATAGTAGCAGAAGTAGCAAATGCTACGGGCCCCGCGCTTTGGGGGCGCCTCTGGAGCTAAGTTGTCACTAGTCATAAACAAGGAACCAAGTTTGGGAGGTGGGTAATAATTTCCCTTTCATTTTTTTTTATTGAGGTTAGGGCCAAGGTCATGTTTACTCAATTTCGGACTTAATTGGACGGTCACACTGAGCTCATTAACAACGTAACAGTTTTTTTACTTTTTGTATAGGAGTGTCTCTTGTGTGCACACGCTTCTAATAAACAAAAACTTGAAAGCTTGAACAAAAGAACAATTAAATTTGACTCATAACCCAGTTCAAGTCTCTGTTCGTTCAGTAGTTTTTGCGCGCAAAACTTAGTTTAAAATAAATGCAAGTGGGCGTATGAAATATTGTTCTAAGACATGAGCAGATCTGGGCACTCCTAAATAAATTTCATGTCATTCACGTTTTTTGTGGAGAAACTGTTTTGCACTCGACTAGATGTCCCAGAAAATAATGCGAGGAAGGGCCAAATGATTAAACAGAAAACTTGGACACACTTGAAGGAGCGCAACAAGCCGCAACACAGAGCTCATAATTTTACAGAGAAGCACACAAACGGACACAGAGAGTAATTTTTATTTGTTCTGCTAACTTTGAATGTATTTAAATCCTCCCATCTTGTTATTTTATTATTATTTTATTTTACATAGCTAATTTTATGTTTCAGTGAGAAATTAATTTTAAAAATAGTTTCTATCATTTTCGTTTTCAATGAATTCAAATGTTTTAAATCAGAGTTATAGTCATGTTAAGTGGTTAAATTACGAAGCACCCTGTATATAATATATCATCATGAGTAAATTGTTATATCATAAAACGCTGTCAAAACTTTCACATTTATATGTTATATTAGTAGAAAGTAGAAGAATTACATTTTATTTGTAAATTCATTTTCTCTTCCCAGATTGAGATAGACATCATGAGCAGCAGAGCCAGAATTACGCTTCTGGAAGTGCAAAGCGTAAAGCACAAGATGAAAGGAAAAATATAACCAAGTTCTTGTATCAAAAACACGCAAGCTGTCTGAATTTTTAATGTCGTGTGTAATGGTGCTGAATCCAAAGAAATCGAAGCAGAAAATATAGAAGTCGCGTCTCACAGTATAGTAGATGAAGATAGTGATATAGAACAATCATCATTACCAATATTAAGATCAGCAACTCTTCACGATTTAGCCACATTTTCCACAAGACAAACTGAAGTCGAATGTACAGCAAGTCCTTCCAATTTAGCCATATCATTTTCAAGCCAAGAGAGGCAGAAAGCACAGCACATGCTTCCAATGTAGCAACATCTTCTACAAGCCAAAAGCACAACGAAAATAAAATGTACTCCAACGATATTGGTGAATGGCCAATCAACTTCAATCGAGATTATTGGATTGCGAAGGAAGCAGCGAAGTGCAACATATGAACAGTGATTTCTTGTCTTCCAAAAAAAACATACGATAAAGAAAACAATCCACGAATTTGTCGAAAATCGTTTTCACATATACACATAAACCAACAAACAAAACTCATGTGAGAGATTGGTTGTGTTATTCAGAAACTAAAGGACAACTTTTCTGTTTTGTTTGCAAAGTTACTGATTCAGACTGTTCGTCACGGTTTACGAAAGAAGGATTTGACGATTGGAAAAACGCAAATAATTTGTTGAAAAGACATGAAGAAAGCACCTCCAATAGACAAGCGATAATTTCTCTGTTAGTTTGCAAAAAAGAAAGATGCTCGTGTCGATTCTCAACTTGTAAGCCAAATTGAGACCGAACAAACATATTGGCGGACACTTTTGGAGCGAATTACTTCAGTAATCCAATTTTTAGCAGAACGAGGTCTTGCATTTCAGGGTAGGGATGAAATTATTGGTTCACCTAATAATGGAAATTATTTAGGTTTGTTGGAATTAATAGCCAAATTTGACATTTTTCTGGCTCAGCATATAAATACTTTTGCAAATAAAGGAAAGGGACATACATCATACTTATCAAAAACAACGTGTGAGGAATTTATCCATCTAATTGCATCAAGCTTACTGGATTATATTATTTGCGAAATTAAGAAATGCAAGTACTATTCCGTATCACTGACTCTACTCCAGACATTTCGCATGTGGACCAACTCACTCTAATAGTGCGCTATGTGTTACCATCTGGACCAGTGGAAAGGTTTGTGAAGTTCTTGGATATGGAAGGTCATACTGCTGAACAACTGCCCAAAGTTTGCTTGATTTTTAAAGGAAAATGGCATTGATATCAAAGACTGTCGCGGTCAAAGCTATGACAATGCCAGCAACATGAGTGGGAAATACAACAGCTTACAAGCACGCTTTAAGGAGATAAATAAGTACGCAGAATACATTCCCTGCTTTTCACATTCACTGAATTTGGTTGCTAAGTGTGCTGCAGAATGTTGTATAGAAGCATCCATTTTTTCGATTTTGTTGAGTCTCTATACATTCTTTTCCGCTTCTACCTATCGATGGGGCATTCTTACAAAAGCACTGGAAGATACAGGTTCAAAACTCCCGACTTTGAAGAGACTGTCGAACACCAGGTGGTCTTCCCGAGCTGATGCGACAAAAGCACTTTATGTGGTTTTACCATTATCAAACAAGTTTTGGATGACATCTCAAATAACATGGATCAAAAGGTAGAGTGTCGTAATCAAGCGTATGGGCTAGTTTTGGAGATGAGTAAGTTGAAACGGAATAGTTAGCATTTTATGGAACGGAATTCTAGAACGCTTGCAAGCGTCTAGCGCTTCATTACAGTCACCTGATCAAGACCTTAACACGGGATATGCTCTTTATGAATCGTTACACGGGTACGTTCAAGCAATGCGGCCTACATTTCAGATATTGAGGCCAAAGCCAAAATCCTGACTGACTGTCAAGAATATCAGCAACAAACTTCAAGACGATGCAGGCGAAATACTAAGTACGACGATTTTAGTGGCTCTACTACGCTCGATGAAGTTGTAGAAAATCAAACACCCAAACAAAAATTTGAAAGTCATGTGTTTATTGTCATAATTGATAATGTACTCTGCCTTAGCTAAACGCATGGAAGCGTACGATAGAGTGACTGATGTATTTGGAACATTTCGGCAGTTAAAATCTCTTACAGCAGAAGAGATCTTGAAAAGAACTCCAAATATTGTCAGCTCTTACCAAGAGGATTTGGAAGAAAGCCAGAAGTTCGCTGAACTCTTAAAACTAATGTAGCTGCTGCTATTAGCAACGAAAAGAATGAGGCCCTTGAACTGCAATTTTATAAACTTATAGTGGAAAATTCATTAGAGTCGTGTTTCCAAATGTAGAAATAGTCTTACGAATTTACTTGTCTTTAATGATTACTAACTGCAGCGGAGAACGTTCTTTTCAACATTAAAGCGTATAAAAAGTGAGTTAAGAAACATGATGGGACAAGATCGTCTAAATAACCTCACCTTAATGAACATTGAATGTAATTTACTTGAGAAATTGATTTGTCTAGTATTATCTCTAAATTTGCTCCCATTAAATCGAGACAAGTTTGTTTGTAAAATTTATGTTTTATTATTTATTATCATATAAAACTTAGGGCCCTCGCTAAAATTTGCTACGGAGCCCGCGCTGGTCTAATCCGGCTCTGCGTAGATGGACAACTATTAGGTAGCATCATGTCCTTATATCAATACAGAGTGCAGTAATAACAACAGACACAGGGTTCAAGGCCAACAGGTCTAACCATGAATAGTGTGCACGCACGGTATGTGGTTGGACTGCAGGACAGAAACCTGATCCTTTACTTGGGGATCTAAATTACAAGTACTTTTGAAGTCGGTGTAGGACTTCCCTGAATGCAAGGGAAGCTGATGATAAGTAAGCCTTTACGAAACAATCAGTCAGAGACGCTGTATTAGCGCCATTGCTACTCTGAATTCATAGTGGGCAAACGCAAAAAAGTGGCCTGAGTTGATAGTATTTTGAAATAAATCTTAGCGACTGATTAAATTGGTTTGGCAGGTCCATTATGGCACACGGACAGTGGGTTTCTCAACCATGGTTTATATAATAGCCGTCCATCGCAAGCGATGATGACAACAATCTCAGACGTGTACTGTTGCACCTCTCTGGTGTGCGGAGGTGACTGTAGAGTCCAATCCTAGAACAGAATCCCCGACCACAGGTGGGGCATACATGATCAAGGTTAGACATGTGCGTGTTGTGTGCTGTCTTTTCGCGCTGCTCGTTTTCTCTGTGACTCAACAATACGATGATTCTCAGCTATTCGGTTCCTCTTTTGTTGGTACAGCGCCACATTTGGCGATCTTGCGCAAGGGATTCCCAGCACGTATTGTCTATATCGAAGCATTTCAGAGACACTTTAAGAGTGTCTTTAAAGCGTTTTTCTGTCCACCTGCTAAACGTCTGCCCCTTCAAGCTCGCCATACATCAACTGTTTTGGGATGCGTTTATCAGGCATTCGAGCAACGTGACCGACCCATCTCAGTTGGGCCTTCTGCAACAGGGTGTTGACGCTTGGGATCTTTGCTCTTGTGAGGACTTCGCTGTCTGGAATTTTGTCCTGCCAGTTTATTTTTAGTATTCTGCGTGACAGCTTGTGTGGAAATGGTTTAATTTTCTTGCGTGTCTGCTATACACTGTCCATGTCTCGCTTGCGTACAGCAGCGTTGTTAGCACTATGGCCTGGTAAACTTTCAGCTTTGTGACTATGCTTATCCCTTCCGTTCCCACACAGTGACACGTAACCTTCCGAACACAGCACTGGCTTTGGATATCCTATTGTGGACCTCAGAATCTATGTTTGCCGATCTGGATAGGAGGCTGCCAAGATAAGCAAAGTTGTCCGTTGACTGGAGACGCTGGTGTTTAATGTTGATGACCATGGTTTAGAGCAGGGATGGCCAACCTTTTCAGCAGGCGGGCCAAATTTCAGAAATAATATTTTCTGCCGGGCCACGCACCTAATTTTAAAAAAATGAATTTAAAGTAAACAAGCAAACGGGCTACAACTTCGACCATATCGTTGATTCCCAGTAAGTGAGATCGTGGTCAAACGCTTGCCAGGTTTAACGTAAAAAAAAAAGCAAGAAATATGTATATTTTTTTTTAAAGAAAATAAAACATATGAGAATCAAACATATTTATTTGGCAATTTTAAAATATTTAAAAGTGAGACATCTGACTTTGTTTTGTAGAACTAAGTGCATCAATATTGATCTCGACTGATGTTGTCCTTACACCACGCAAACACTTTTCCAAATGAACATCAGTAATTCGTGTTCTCAATTGTGATTTGATGTGCTTCATTCGACTAAAAAGCGGTTCACACGCATACGTGTTTCCAAATAGCGAAACCATCGACAGAGCATGTTTGTAAACCACAGGATATTTATCCTTGTCCAAATACTTGTTATATAACTCTTCCAAAATAACTTGATGGACTTTCTCCTTTAACTAACTATGTATCGTTAAACATGGAGCGACGGCATCAGGACATCCATACGAAAATGAATATCAGCTTGCAAAGTGCCTTAAAACAAGCACACACAAGATCACTACGTTTCTGCCCCCACCCCTCCCCACTTCTATAAAAAGTAAATGGTGGAAGAGAAGAAGAACTGTGTATCACAACACATTTCACAATGTTCCATTTGTAATCTTCCTGGTAATAAATTCACGTCTACCGCGAATGGCGTTTCATATGCACAAAAAAGCACCTGATATTTTTTTAAATCCTGAAATCGGTTTTCAAATTCGAGGTTTAAGTCAGATATCAAAGAATCTTATTTATCCGCCACCTCCTGTGTGACGTCTGGTCCTCCTGTGTGACTTCTGGTCCTCCTGTGTGACGTCTGGTCCTCCTGTGTGACGTCTGGTCCTCCTGTGTGACGTCTGGTTGCAATGACAATATAGGGAAGTGAGTACAGTTTTTTGTCCTCAACTGTTGTTCCCAAAGACCAAGTTTCATTTGAAATGCAGAAATATGACCATACATCTTATTAATTGATTCATCTTTCTCTTGTAGACGAGTATTAATTAACCTCATTTAGGTGGCTAGTTATATTGACCAGAAATGCGAGATATTTCACATTTCTCTTAGCTATAATTTAAAAGTATATGATACGAACGACTCGTGATGTAATGTTCTTTTAGTGATATGTACAATGAAGTTAACATGTATGTTCATTTGACCTACCCCACAGGCCGCAACATGACGCCCGGCGAGCCACATGCGGCCCTCGTGTTAACCACCCTGGTTTAGAGCCACGGAACGGAGCCTAAATCTAATCAAGCAGTTAAAAAAATTGGACCGTCTGTGTGTAAGTTTATTTAGGGTCGTTAGGACTTTATTGTCTGATTCTAGAAGAATACTGAACCTCAAATGGTCAGATTTCAGACCTAATACACAAATAAGACAAGAGATCAAGCAAGAAAATGTATCAAACTTTATAAGAAAGCGCCGCTGGAACTACATCGGCCACACACTTAGAATGGATGAGAGAAGACTCCTTACCAATCCCTCATATGGACACCAGAGGGAAAAAGAAAACGAGGAAGACCAGAGAGACTCTGCGTAGAACCATCACCAGAGAAGGCTCAACGATGGGCCTAGTAAACATTAAAGACCTAAAACAGATAGCAACGAACCGGAGACATGGAGAGCTATGACCTCTGCCCTATGCGCCACCCACAGGCCCAAGAGGAAAGACTAACTAACTATATGTTCTGTGCCGTGTAAGAATTAAATTCTTCACTTCTTTTCTATTCTTTGCTTGATAAAGGCCTTTTGGTAGAAACGTTGCTGTGTATCGTTATAATTGTTGTATTTTGTAAAACTACAGCACTTTATTTTCACGTGTTTGGCCAAGTTTACTTTCACTATACTACGTTCACATCTGTATTTAAATAACAAATTGCGTGCTGCACTATATCCGTACTATCATATGTGATTGTGCTCTGACACTTTAAGTAGCTTAAAGGGACCCGTAACGTTGAGCCGCCTAAGTACAGTTTGTTTAATATGAAAACGAAAACAGATAGATCAGCTATGTCAGACAACAAATGACCATTACAATGAAAACTTACCTAGAGTTCTTGACTTCTCCACCTTGTGAAAACTCAAACTTTCGAGTTGTTCTGGCTTGATCAGCCATCACGCTCAGCAGCAAGAGAAAGGCTCACTAGTGAAACTTGACACTTCACAAACTGTTCAAAATATGATCAGATTAAAGTAAAACTTTACAAACTATTCAAAATATGATCAGATTAAAGTAAAACTTTACAAACTGTTAAAAAATATGATCAGATTAAAGTAAACTTTACAAACTATTCAAAATATGATCAGTTTAAAAGTAGCATTTCCAAACTGTTCACAATATGATCAGATTAAATTGCACTTAACAAACTGTTCACAATATGATCAGATTAAAGTAAAACTTTACAAACTATTCAAAATATGATCAGATTAAAGTAAAACTTTACAAACTATTCAAAATATGATCAGATTAAAGTAAAACTTTACAAACTGTTCAAAATATGATCAGATTAAAGTAGCATTTCACAAACTGTTCACAATATGATCAGATTAAATTAGCACTTCACAAACTGTTCACAATATGATCAGATTAAAGTAATACTTCACAAAATGTTCAAAAATATGATCAGATTAAAGTAAAACTTTACAAACTGTTCAAAATATGATCAGATCAACGTGTGAAGAATAAAAGTTCATGAACAGTATGGATTAATTCGTAGAGAAAATGAACCTAATTTCTACGGAAAAAAGCAGTTTCTGTATAAGAGATTAATTCTTAGAGAACGTGGAATATATCTTAGAAAACACAGCTTCATTTCCCAATACCTTCTCGTGATGAGCCTACTCAATATGCCTGTTGTGCTGATCTTGTCTGGTCACTGCAAACTCTTGTAACCTAGCTGTTGACGTGGGGTTTATTAAGATGAAAGTCCTCTTTTTGGCCATACTCAATGAGGACGTTTAGAACGTCAGCTCTATCCACTGATTGACCGCCGATATGGCGTCAGTCAGCCTATTAATTGTTGCTCTTTGTAATGTCCATTGTCTGCGTACGGAACAAGCCTCAACCTTCCAGATCGTACTCAATGAATCAGTGTGTCGTTTTGTGGTCAAAGTGGTGCCTTAGTTACCGCCAGTACATCCATTTTCATGCTATTTGTTGTCATACTAAATGCACCACTGGCTTCCTTAACATTTCTGCCGTATGAGCTTGCAGAGAAGGTTCAAGCGGACTGTTGGTGGCGAACTATTGACTCATCCGTATAGATCATAACGTCAGCCTTACTACAATCAATAAATGCCATGCCTGCCGGCGTGGCGATCATGTCTCTCCACAACTCTCTCGCTTAGTGCAGTTAATTAGTTCTGACGTCGATCTGTTGTCAGGCCACGATGTTAGACCATCCAACATCTTCTCCCTCTGTCATCCACAATTTCTCCTTCCTGAGTTTTACCTGTAGTTACCAAATCTTCTAAACCTTCTATTCTCATTATATGCCCCTACTACAGTTTTTATTAATGATAACATTGACATCTGCATCCACCCTGCGGATTCTCTACTTGCCCCCTTTTGTTGAATTTGATGAGGGTCGAATTTGATGGAATCGGTATCCATTCGTCCCCAAGGTCAATATTCGTGAGTCCATATAACAAATGAATAGTGTCTGCAGCACGGCCAACCCAGATTTACTCTGCCACAACCAACTCCCTTTTCTGATACGGAACACCTCGTACAGTGGCTGATCTTTTTTTTATCATTTATTTTGAGATACGCAAGCGCTCTAGCTATCTTGTTTCTATGCTTCATGATCTGGTATGCTACGATAAACCTCATCGCCACGTAGACTATATCCCTAGTGCAATCCAGAACGATTCATTTTGTATTATCTACAGCCGTTAAATTTGACGACCATAAGGGGTGACCACCGCATATTCGATGATTGAAAGGACCAGCGCCTGGTACTGGATGACAAGCAGCCGTTGTTCCATATTAGCAGCAACTATTGAGACTCATTGCCACAAGATCTTTGCGTGCCTTGACAATAGCATGCTAAGCTGCCGTCAAATTCCACACCCAAAATCGCCTTTATTGTTAACTCTTTCGCCCGCACAATTGTTTCTCTGCAATCTTCATTTATATTGCAATGTATTCTAAACGAGTCAGCGACTGGCTTTGGTGATTTAAAATAATACAGCGAGCCAGTATATCGGATCAGAAGGGCAAAGGTTAACCCTTTTACACACTGGGCGGACTTGTCTGTTCATTCCATAATCTCTCATTTGTGACCCTACCATACGATCTCTGTTCTATGTGTGACACTATTTGATAAATTTCAGAGTCAAGATGTGCTAGTTTTAAGGAAGATAGATCAGTTCCTTGAGAAGATACATTAGTTTTTAGAGAAGATGTACTAGTTCATTGAGAGGATAAATTAGTTTCTAGAGAATATATACTAGTTCCTTGAGAGGATACTTTAGTTTCTAGAGAAGATATATTAGTTCCTTGAGAAGATACATTAGTTTCTAGAGAACATGTACTAGTTCATTGAGAGGATACATTAGTTTCTAGAGAATATATACTAGTTCCTTGAGAGGATACTTTAGTTTCTAGAGCAAATGCACTTGTTCCTTGAGGGGATACATTAGTTTCTAGAGAAGATATATTAGTTCTTTGAGATGACACATTAGTTTCTAGAGAAGATGCACTAGTTCCTTGAGGGGATACATTAGTTTCTAGAGAATATGGACTAGTTCCTTGAGAGGATACATTAGTTTCTGAGAATATGGACCTAGTTCCTTGAGATGCAATTAGTTTCTAGAGAAGATAGACTAGTTCCTTGAGAGGATACATTAGTTTCTAGAGAAGATGCACTAGTTCCTTGAGATGACACATTAGTTTCTAGAGAATATGGACTAGTTCCTTGAGATGACACATTAGTTTATAGAGAATATGGACTAGTTCCTTGAGAGGATACATTAGTTTCTAGAGAATATGGACTAGTTCCTTGAGATGACACATTAGTTTCTAAAGAAGATGCACTAGTTCCTTGAGAGGATACATTAGTTTCTAGAGAATATAGACTAGTTCCTTGAGAGGATACATTAGTTTCTAGAGAATATGGACTAGTTCCTTGAGAGGATACATTAGTTTCTAGAGAAGATATATTAGTTCCTTGAGAGGATACATTAGTTTCTAGAGAAGATATATTAGTTCCTTGAGGGGATACATTAGTTTCTAGAGAATATGGACTAGTTCCTTGAGAGGATACATTAGTACTTTATAAAAAGAAAAATTAAGTAAAAAATAATCATATACAAATATATATCACGTCTGATATACATTTGTCTAAAACTAGAAGGCACGTTACTATATATTTCTGAAAATACAAACACCATTCTCTGACCTGAGCGTTTCCCTGTAGACGTCGTAGCAAATGATCACCTAACAGTATAACTGCATCTCTTTGTTGCTATCAGTTCACCTCTATAGTCTTGCTTTCGTCTGCCACGATTGCAAAAGTCAAATGTAAATTAATCTATTCGTTACAGTCGTATTGCCCCTTCATTGACGTGGGCGTGGTTTTGTTAGACGATAGAGAAATCACGTGGTTCAAGTTCTGAAAAGAGTAATATATCACTTAAGAAAAGATAGTCTAGAAATTAATGATACTGAATACAAATGAAGAAGTACAGGTATTGCAAGTAACTAACTAAGGAAATGTCAGGCAAAGAAATAGGGCTGACAAAAAATAGAGTTATAAATAGAATAGAAATGACTTTATTAAACGATATGAGAAAGATACTAGCATTTAAGCAAATCATAAATAAACTAAGGATGAGAATTATCAAATGTTATCTCTTTTTATCTCTTCTCTCTCTCTCTCTCTCTGGTGCATTTAACACCAGGGAGGGTATGAGACATCAACCAACTCATGCCAAATCTTTCTTACCATATTTATATCTAGCTGCTCCTTCCAGCTCTTCCGTATATCGTTAATCTTTGCTTTCAAATATCTCTCCGCGTATTTGTTGTCTTCCCTCTTTTCACTTTCCTGCGGTTCTATGAAATGACCCTTCTGTTATATTCCCAGGATTTCCTCATTATGTGTCCATTCAGTGCAACGCCCTTTCCTCGTCTTCTTTCTTCTGGTAGGGATCGAAGTAAGCTGCCATTCAGGGATATGCCCTTTATGAATCGTTACGCGTGTACGTTCAAGCCAATCGGCCTACATTTTCAGATATTGAGGCCAAGCTGACTGACAAGAATGTCAGCAACAAACTTCAAGACGACGCGCGAAGTACTGCTATAATGATTTCAGCGGTCTACTACGCTCGATGCAGTTGTAGAAAATCAAACACCCAAACAAAAATTTGAAAGTCAAGTGTTTTTATTGTCATAATTGATAATGTACTCTCTGCCTTAGCTAAACGCATGGGAGTGTACCATAGAGTGATTATTGTATTTGGAATACTTCGGCAGTTAAAATCTCTTACAGCAGAAGAGATCTTGAAAGAACTCCAAATATTGTCAGCTCTTACCAAGAGGATTTGGAAGAAAGTCTAGGCGACGAACTTGTGCAGTTCGTTGAACTTTTTAAAAACTAATGTAGCCAGTATTAGCAACGAAAAGCATGAGGCTTTGAACTAATTTTATAAACTTATAATGGAAAATTCATTAGAGTCGTGTTTCCCAAATGTAGAAATAGTCTTGAAAATTTACTTGTCTTTATTGATTACTAACTGCAGCGAAGAGCGTTATTTTTCAACATTAAAGCGTACCAAAAGTGAGTTAAGGAACATGATGGGACAAGATCGTCTAAATAACCTCACCTTAATGAACATTGGATGTAATTTACTTAGAGAAATTGATTTGTCTAGTATTATCTTTAAATTTGCTCACATTAAAGAAAGAAAAGTTTATTTGTAAAAGTTGTGTTTTATTATTTATTATCATACAAACCTAGCCCCGCGCTAAAATTTGCTACAGGCCCCGCGCTGCATAATCCGGCACTGACAATGTGTACTATGTTTTTCAACGATAAATACGCCCTTGTATAACTAACAAAATTACTCCAGTTATTGGTTTAAAGTGTGTACTTCACCATTAGTTTGGAGAAAATAGCAATGGAGTATATGATTTCTGTGGCCTAGGGTTATGACTCGGTCTATTAACATCGACGTTCTGAGTTCGAATCACGCTGCGGACAGTTTGGTTGCAAATTCGCGTGGATTTTGACCCCAAAAAAAAGGACAATGGACCCGCTCAGAAAGCAATTGCAAACTACTGAACGTAATAATGAATAGAAAAATCACAAACAGCGTTAAAAAGTTGGGGTTGATTCGCAAAGTCATGTAAAGGGTATGCATTAACTTTTTGATACATATGGTTTCTAGAATACGAGGCGCGACGACCAATTAGGATGACGGTAACAACAGGATAGATTGAACATGTCGTTGAAGAAGGCGGAGAATTCTGTTATGGAACGAGAGTTTTTAGGGGGTTCTGGCGGATTGTGATGAGAGCGACTTTCTGCATATGATGATGACTTTACCATTGGAACTTCATAATGGATGGTCCATAACCGACATTGAGAACGGAAGAGGGATTCAATGGGACCATCATGCTTGATTGTATCTAAGGAAATATTGGTGGGTAAATCCGCGTTGGTAAATAAGAGAAGGACGTGGTAAATCTGTGAACCAGGTCATTCAGTCAGACTATCTGCGTGGAGACAGTAAGGAGATAAGGTTTCCTTTATACTAAGGTATACAAAAGCAATGACTTGTGTGCCTTACAAATGTGATTACAAAAACTGAACAGATCTTAAAGACATTGAAAAAACCGGTATGATCTTTCTGGATGACTGTGTAATATAGAAATGGAGTGACAAAGTAAGTAAAACTTGTATCGACAGAGATGAAGTGAGAGTATCAATGGACAACTAAGATTAGAAATGAAGACATCAGGAAAAAGTGGGCAACATATTTACTGAACTTCATCAAAAAGTGGGCACAAATATTTACTAAACTTCATCAAGAAACTACAAATGAAATGGTTTGCACTAAGATTCAACAAGTATCTTCAGGAATTT
>JADZMA010000991.1:0-26915 GCA_020796225.1 Arion vulgaris
TTTAAAACCACAAACCCACAGCATATCAAGCGACTAAGCATGCAACGGCAAAAGCATAGCAGAACAAAAGTAGAGTTCTTGTGGACTGACTGTTGTGATAACATGTTGTTTATATGATACCATTTAGAAGAGTTGTCCGTGACAAGTTTATGATACCATTTAGAAGTTGTCCGTGACAAGTTTATGATTCTTTTTTTTATATATCTTGACAGTTTGTCTGATGATGGTTTGTTGGTGTTTGACTCCAGAGGTCAGTCAGCCTACCAAATTCCTGGATCACAGTAAGCATCTATATATTTATTTTATGCACATATTTGGGTGTGGCGGTGGCTGTTCATTTTACATTTCTAAAAATATAGAAGTTATCTCAAATTATGTTTATTTGACATGTGCAAGGCTCTCTTTATGATTTGTATGTACATTTTGTGTATCAAATCATGGGGTATGATGTATAACATCTATCCACTGAGTTTAAGTAGCAGTGATGTCTCTACCAGTGCTAGATAGTATCTGACACCTGAGTTTAGCAGTGATGTCTCTACCAGTGCTAGATAGTATCTGACCCCTGACCTAGATTTGTATAATATATTAAGAGCAAGTTAAAATGTCATTGTCTATTTTTGATAACAATTATTGTTGCTATTTATTAACACTTATTAAAATATTATTTCATTTGGCTAGAAAAAGGTGTTATAGTCCGTTCAACTTGTCATGCCCACAGATAAAAATTTGTATCTTTGTAACCATTTGATGAAATAACTTGAAAACTTGCATATGAGCTACACAGGTCCCCGACGCTACAAAATATTTTTGCCATTCAAACAATCATACCATCTAGAAGTTCCTTCTTTGTGCTATATATTTAACACGTCCATTGGCATGGTTGAAGAAAACTTATGTTTACGGCCATTTAATACATTAACGACAAAAATAGCAACATTCAGGATTAATTCCGTGGTTTTCTGAACGTTCTTGCACTTTTAATGCACCAAATAGACTCGGGCTTGAACATGGTAATTAAATGACGTCATAAGTATGTCACAAACTTTTAGTTAAAGGCGATAATGAAATTAAAAAAAGTGTGAAGCTATTAGGTCATATTGTTGACTTCTTAAAACAGACATTGATATAACATTTCTAATGAGTTTGAAGTTACAATGCAAAAGTGTCATTAATACTATACGAGCAGTTCCGAAAATAGGCACATATCTCTCTCTTTATCTTGGTTGTACTTTTCGGCCATTTTGATCATTCTTATTGTGATATATAAACAGGCTTTTGCCAAGAACGCTTGTTTTACGTAACAATCTTAAGTACCATTTGGAGCTCTAGTGCTTGTCCTTCGGCGACGTGTCCGATTTCAACCAGCGTTTACTGGGTTCGCTCTCCGTCAACCTTTGACTGTCCCCAGCCAACCTGCAAGACGGCAGATTGCTATTTTCTTTTAGGGTTCGACCTTAGACGACCTACCCTCCCGGGCTGTCGAGCATCATCTGGCCAGCTTGCGGTCTTTTTGTGAACTACTTGGCTTTCCTTCCGTCCAGTTTTGTGTACGGTTTGCTCCGCTAGCCTTTGATTGTCCCCAATCCAACTACAAGGCAGTAGTAGTTCTACAAGCGGAAACGCCACGGATTCAAGTCTCTGCTGGGCTTTCAATTTTTCTGCAACTTTGGGTGGTCCGCTCACCCCTATGCCTGCCACGATTCCTCACCATCAGCGTGTGACGTTTACCCACCGGTTGGCCCACCCGCACATCGTCCGCATGCGTGCTCGCTCTGTCCTCGTGCCTGCCCCATCAGTTCTCACCGTGCTCACATTTACCAGCCTCTAGACTGTCCGAACACTGGGCTGAATTCGGGCCCCCACCTCATCGCTCCGAGTTTCGCCCTATCTAGGCCCACATGCAGCTCATCTCGGGCCTAAGTTTTGCTCCATGCAGGCTTACGTCTCTTCTCTGGATGCACCCTTCATCCCTTTATGGTTATTCCGTCAGCTTTTCCCATCGGCCGGAAGAGACGTGCATTAATAGTCACTATGAGATTCCGCTGCCTGTGTTGCGGGCGAATCTCATCCAATGTGACTACGTCTGCATCCTCCCACGCCAGAATTGCTCTCCTAGATACCTGTCCGCTTAGCCAGACAGAAACTAATGTCTGTTACCAGGGTCACCACGTGGAGATGGGGTAAGATCTTGATTAGTGCCAGTTCACTAATCCTGGTGCGGCATTGTCCCTATGCGTATTTGACCCCAGGCACATATTGGTCATTTGTACCACAGTATACTTCTTCTGCGTTCTCACTAGATTGGGATTTCAGATTCTCTAATAAAGGCAGTCGGGTGCCTCAGATTATCAGCCATGCCATACAGTTTGTCTTGGATGCTGGTGCAAGTGGGCCACCTCTTTCTTCTCAAGTCTGCATACTGGGAGAAGTTCTTTATATGTTCTGTTGTTATACTCCTAAGGCACAGGTCATTGGTGCATTTTTGAATTTAGTGTATTAGTGTACAGGTTTACCACAGTATACAAGAACCATAGTAAAGAACTACTTTTATTGTAGCGATACACCCCCCCACCCTACAACATATGTTAACACATGCAACAATGTACCGAAGAAGTAGCGATTTGAAAAGGTCTCCAAGTAGCTCCGCCATTGCCAATCCCAAGCCTAGACGAAAGGGGGATGGCACTATGACATGGCAACTAACTTTAACTGTAATGTAAATTATTTTAAAAAAAAAATAATACAACTATGTTTATATTTCCAGTTTTTTTTCATGAATCTATTGCAAGTATCAACATTGGTCTCCATGTATGAGCTGGAATGATACACCTTTGAATGAGACTTGACATCAAATGTCATATTGGTGCATTTACTGTAAAAACTAAATTCTGTATCAGACTCGCCAAATATGCGCACAACATCAAAGGAAACCGTTATATTACAAAATTCAGGTTTCCTATAGCAATTTCTTCCATCAGACATTTAGCCGGTATAATCTAAGATTGGGGCAAAAGTTTCGCTACTGTGGAATAGATGGTTTTGCTACAATTCGCATTGGACTGTGGGCATGAGTTGTTGAACGGACTATAATATTTCTCTGGTTGCCTTCTTACTCTGTTTCCTCTTTCTGTCTTATGTTAAACCACTTGTAAATTTGTACCCACAGAGCAGGTCAAACACTGGCCTATGTAACCATCCCACCAGAGTCACCAGGGTGGGGTTGAGCAGTTTCCTACTGGCTCATTATGACAAGCAGCTCATTTGTTCTTAGGTAAGTTCAATTCCTCCTTGTCTATGTCAGAGTTGTTGTTTATGCAGCATTTGATATGCCATTGATTATGATCATATCCTTCTTCTTCTTCTTCTTTGCGTTCGGTTTCGTATGCTCGTCTAAATCATGAGATGGGTTGCCTCTATGAAGCTGCATGTCAGTTGGAGTTCTTCGAGAGTTCCCCATAGCTTGGTCTGTAAGCTTTGTTCGTGAGGCCATGTTTCATTTCATTGGTGTATGTATGATGGACATGACTGCAGGATGTGCTCTGGAGTCTGTGTTTCTGTCTGGCATGCACACTGTGCAGTCTGGGCAGGCTTTATTCTGTGCATGTGGCGGTTGAGCCTGCAGTGACCTGTTCTTAGGCGAAAGATTGTTGTGTGCTGTTTTCTGTTTAGTCTGCTGATGGGATCTTGTGGGTGTTTGCTGTGGGTTTGTTGCCTCCATACCTCTTTGTACTTTCTTTGGATATGTGTCTTGATTTCTGGTAGTGATACTGGGTGTTTCTGTTGTGTAAGTTTTGTTCCCTCCTTAGCCAGCATGTCTGCTCTCTCATTTCCTGGAACTCCACAGTGGGCTGGTATCCACTGGAGAATAATTTTGTTGTGTTCTGAGAGCTTGTTTAGCTGTAGTATCAGCTCTCTTTCCATGTTATCTTGTGGTTCCCTTTGTGTGGCCTGCAGGACTGACAAGCAGTCGCAAAGGAAGACAAGTTTGTTGTTTTGGATGTTTCTTTGCTGCAGTATTTTTGAGGCATCCACAATTGCCTGTTGTTCGCCTCTAAAATTTGTTGATAGTTCTCCAGTGGCACTTGAATTTGTTAGTGTAGTGCCATCTTGGAGTATGATGATGTTCCGCCCCTCCTTTCCCTGCGCTGTCGTGTCTGGATGATCCGTCTGTGTATATATGGGTCCACTCGGGATGGGGGTATGAGGTGTCAATGTGTTCTAGTGTCTTTGCTCTCAAGATGGGACCTGTTTCTTCACCCTTTTGTCTACATTTGGAATTGTTGTTATCACTGTGAAGTTGGGCTGTAGGTCTGTGTTGTTGAATGGTACTATCATTTCCCAGGTTGCTGGGTCTTTTGAGAGGATGTCTATGTTTTTGAAGAGAGTGATTTTGACAAGTGATGGAAGCTGTGTCTTTTTATGCGGTTTTTGGTTGGTTCCTTGATTGTTTGGTGCATGGGGTTATTTTCTGTGCGTTTGAACTTTTCTGATAGTGTGAGTATTTTTGTTCCCTGCGTCGTCCCAGGCTCTCAATGCCAGTAGTTGTTTCTAGATCTTTGATTTGTGTACTTCTCAGACCTCCGGTGATGATTCTGAGGCCTGTGTTCTGTATTTTATCTAGCTTGTGTAGATTTGTTTGTGCTCGCGTGTTGTGAGGCTCCTGTGCCATACCCAGTTTTGGACGACATATCCTGTGTATATTTGGCGTGTAGTGTTTGCATCTGCGCCCCAGTGGGTTCCTGCTAGTTTTTTCATGAGTCTTAATCTTATTGTGGCTTTCCTTTGTGTTTCTTCTATGTGGGGACCCCATGTGAGTCTTTTGTCGAATTTTATTCCTAGATAGGTAGGATTGTCCTCCTTTGGTAGTGGTTTGTTGTCCAGGATAAGCTCACTTGTTCAGGTTTTGTAGAGAGTGAGAACAGTGTTGACACTGTCTTGTTTTGGTTTATTGTGACCCCCAAGTGTCTGCCCATTTCTTTACTGCATTTATGGCTCCTTGCATTCTGATCTTGGCAGTTCCTATATATTCTGTTTGGGTCCATATGGCCAAGTCGTCTGCATGGAGTGCTTGTGAATGTTAGATGTGAATTGTTTGGGGAGATCATTGGTAAAAAGGATGAAGAGTGTAGGGGATATTGCACTTCCCTGTGGAACCCCATCTTCTAGTCTGACTAGCTTGCTTCTGTGTCCTTCCAGTTTGACTCTTGCACATCGTCTGTGTAGGAAATCTCTGATCCATGTGTACATGTGACCTTTGATCCCGCTTTGTGCTAGTTTTAGCAGGAGTCCTTTTTCCAGACTTTGTCGAAGGCTTTAGTCAGGTCGAAGAAGGTGGCCAGCAGCTTGTGTTTGTTCTGGAAGGCATCTTCAATTTCTTGGGCAAGATAGGTGGTTTGGTCATCTGTGCTTCTGTGTTTTCTGAAGCCTGATTGGCAGTCATCAAGTATTTTCTTTTCCTCTAGAAAGTTAAGCAGCCTGTTGTTTACGAGCCGTTCCATTGTTTTCCCAAGGCAGCTGAGGAGGCTTATGGGACGGTAGCTTTCTTTGTTTTCCTTGGTTTGCCTTTTTGCTATAGGGATTATTTCCGCCTCCTTCCATTCCTTTGGATATACTCCTTGCATCCAAGATTGGTTTATCAGGTCCAGGAGGTGTTGTCTGCCACCTGTTCCTAGGTTTATTATCATTTCGTTTGTCACCCCATCTGGTCCTGGTGCCTTTTTTTTCTTTAGTTTTTTTGCGCTGTCCAGTTCTTTGAGGAAAAAGGTTTGTTCATTGTGTCTTGTTTGTCTGCAAGTTGTTTGTTTTATTTTTAGTTCTTTTTTTGTTTCTCTGACTTTGATTTTGAACATGTGTATGTTGCTTTCTTTTGCAAAGCCATCCGCAAGAATGTTTGCAGCTATTTTGCCCATGTAGGTTTTCCCTCCATCTTCTATGACTGTGCAGGCATGGCTGGTGGTGTTTTCTTCATTTAGGCTCTTTACAAGCTGCCATAGTTTTGTGCTGTCTTTTTCCATGTTTAGTGTTGCTGTTTTTCCTGCCAACTTTTTCTAATGCATGTGAGTGTTTTTTTTTCTGTATATGGCTTGGTGTTTGTTGTGTTCTGTGACATTTGTGTCAGATGGGTCTTGTTCCATTTTTGTTCATGCTGCTGTGGCTATTTCATGTGATTGTTGTAGTTCGTTGGTCCAGAAGGGTTCGTAGTGTTTTCTTCTTCCTCTGGGAATTGATTTTTGTGCTGCTTTTAGTATGATGTTTGTAAGAGTTGTAATGTTTTTCTGGATGTTGTTTGTTGTGTGGGTTTCTGTCAGTTTACCTTCGGTTAGGTTTCTGTACAGGTTCCAGTTTGCCTTTTGTAGTTCCAGCTGGCTATTTTTTTCCTGTTTTCTGGTGACTTGAGCTTTCCTACAGTAATAATGATTGGTTTGTGGTCGCGTCCTCCTAGTTGTTTCATCACCTCTCTTTCTGCACATCTCTGGATGTCTTCTGTGCCTATTGCCAGATCGGGTGTGCTTTGTGTTCTCAACTCTTGAGTAGAAAGTTGGCTCTGAATCAGGTTTGTTTATGAGTATGAGTAGGTTTTCCATCATCCATTCCTCTACTTCATCTCCTCTTGAATCCATAGTAGTGTATCCCCAGCTGGGGGAGTGGCTGTTAAAGTCGCCTAGGATTATTTGGTTCTTCTCAGCTGTATGTATGCTCTAGTTCTAATTTCTTATTGTTTGGGCAGTAGTAGTTTGTAACATGTATTGGTTCTGGGAGGACATGTATTTTGACTGTTAGGTGTTCAGCTACATGTACTTCTGGAGGTTTCTGAGGCTGCGTGTTGTTTTTGACAAGTGTGATGATGCCTCCCTTGTGTCCGTCTCTATCCAGTCTGTATGTCTCATAGCCTCTGATGTAGAAGCGACAGTTTTTATTTAGATGTGTTTCCTGTATGCATATGATGTCGATCTGTTGTTCATGTAGGAATTTTTGCAGTTCGAGTTTCTTTCTGGCAACGCCTTCTGCATTCCATTGCATGATCTTTAGTGTGTTGTTCTTGTTTTGACCAGTGGCATTACTCTGCTTAATCCTGGTTCTTCGATGCCAGAGCTACTGTCAGTAGCTTGGGTGATCCTCGAGGCTTGGGATCCGCGCTGCTCCCGCCTGGCAGCAGTCCACAGGAGCAACCCCATATCTAAGTAAATATCTGAGCATACTCACTAACTGTATTGTGCGTTGCTGTCTTTTTCCATTTCTGGGTGCCCACGCCATTCTGGCTGACATGTCCGTCTTCAGTGGGGAAAGTTATGGAGTCTTCCTATCCATGTCCTGGCTCTTCCCAATACTGCCTGCCAGGCATCAGAGGTTTTTAGGAGTTACCTTCTCCGCTTTTTTCAACCAAGGTGAGCTCCCTGGGTGTGATCTTGGTGGGGATCTGGACTTGTCCACACATAGGTGGGCCATGCATCCGCTTCACCTATCGGGGGATCACACCTCCCCAGGTTTTTTTTGTTTGGCTTACCCCAGCCATAGCCTGGTATTTTACCCCTTCCGCATTGGGGCCCAGTTATAGCGCTGGGGACTCGCTTGTCAGAGCCGTGTTAGTTTAACGGGAGCACCACGTGAAGGTACGGTTGACTTGACTGCAGGCATTTCTCATTATTTAGATGAGGCATATAACAGTCCTTGCTCCCCATGATCATATCCAAACTGTTACAATTGATGTCTACCAGCATGAGGCAGATCATATCCAAACTGTTACAACTAATGTCTACCAGTATGAGGATCGATCATATCCAAACTGTTACAATTAATGTCTACCAGCATGAGATCGATCATATCCAAACTGTTACAATTAATGTCTACCAGCATGAGGTATGATCATATCCAAACTGTTACAATTAATGTCTGCCAGTATGAGGTATGATCATATCCAAACTGTTACAATTAATGTCTACCAGCATGAGTGCATGATCATATCCAAACTGTTACAACTAATGTCTGCCAGATGAGGTATGATCATATCCAAACTGTTACAACTAATGTCTGCCAGTATGAGGTATGATCATATCCAAACTGTTACAACTAATGTCTGCCAGTATGAGGGCGATCATATCCCAAAATGTTACAACTAATGTCTACCAGTATGAGGAATGATCATATCCAAACTGTTACAATTAATTCTACCAGCATGAGGTACGATCATATCCAAACTGTTACAATTAATGTCTACCAGCATGAGGTATGATCATATCCAAACTGTTACAATTAATGTCTGCCAGTATGAGGTATGATCATATCCAAACTGTTACAATTAATGTCTACCAGCATGAGGTATGATCATATCCAAACTGTTACAATTAATGTCTGCCAGTATGAGGTATGATCATATCCAAACTGTTACAACTAATGTCTGCCAGTATGAGGTATGATCATATCCAAACTGTTACAATTAATGTCTACCAGCATGAGGATGCGATCATATCCAAACTGTTACAACTAATGTCTACCAGTATGAGGTATGATCATATCCAAACTGTTACAATTAATGTCTGCCAGCATGAGTAGTCATATCCAAACTGTTACTAATGTCTACCAGTATGAGTACGATCATATCCAAACTGTTACAATTAATGTCTACCAGCATGAGGTACGATCATATCCAAACTGTTACAATTAATGTCTACCAGTATGAGGTACGATCATATCCAAACTGTTACAATTAATGTCTACCAGTATGAGGTACGATCATATCCAAACTGTTACAATTAATGTCTACAGTATGAGAAACGATCATATCCAAACTGTTACAATTAATGTCTACCAGTATGGGGGTATGATCATATCCAAACTGTTACAATTGATGTCTACCAGTATGAGGTACGATCATATCCAAACTGTTACAATTAATGTCTACCAGTATGAGGTACGATCATATCCAAACTGTTACAATTAATGTCTACCAGTATGAGGAATCGATCATATCCAAACTGTTACAATTAATGTCTACCAGTATGAGGTACGATCATATCCAAACTGTTACAATTAATGTCTACCAGTATGAGGTACGATCATATCCAAACTGTTACAATTAATGTCTACCAGTATGAGTACGATCATATCCAAACTGTTACAATTAATGTCCCACCAGTATGAGGTACGATCATATCCAAACTGTTACAATTAATGTCTACCAGTATGAGGTACGATCATATCCAAACTGTTACAATTAATGTCTACCAGTATGAGGTACGATCATATCCAAACTGTTACAATTAATGTCTACCAGTATGAGGTACGATCATATCCAAACTGTTACAATTAATGTCTGCCAGCATGAGGTACGATCATATCCAAACTGTTACAACTAATGTCTACCAGTATGAGGTACGATCATATCCAAACTGTTACAATTAATGTCTGCCAGCATGAGGTACGATCATATCCAAACTGTTACAATTAATGTCTACCAGTATGAGGTACGATCATATCCAAACTGTTACAATTAATGTCTACCAGCATGAGGTACGATCATATCCAAACTGTTACAATTAATGTCTACCAGTATGAGTCGATCATATCCAAACTGTTACAATTAATGTCTACCAGTATGAGGAATGACGATCATATCCAAACTGTTACAATTAATGTCTACCAGTATGAGAATCGATCATATCCAAACTGTTACAATTAATGTCTACCAGTATGAGGTATGATCATATCCAAACTGTTACAATTGATGTCTACCAGTATGAGGGACGCATCATATCCAAACTGTTACAATTAATGTCTACCCGTATGAGATGCGATCATATCAAACTGTTACAATTAATGTCTACCAGTATGAGGATCGATCATATCCAAACTGTTACAATTAATGTCTACCAGTATGAGGTACGATCATATCCAAACTGTTACAATTAATGTCTACCAGTATGAGGTACGATCATATCCAAACTGTTACAATTAATGTCTACCAGTATGAGGTACGATCATATCCAAACTGTTACAATTAATGTCTACCAGTATGAGGTACGATCATATCCAAACTGTTACAATTAATGTCTCCAGTATGAGAATGACGATCATATCCAAACTGTTACAATTGATGTCTACCAGTATGAGGTACGATCATATCCAAACTGTTACAATTGATGTCTACCAGTATGAGGTACGATCATATCCAAACTGTTACAACTAATGTCTACCAGCATGAGGTACGATCATATCCAAACTGTTACAATTTAAAGTCTACCAGTATGAGTATGATCATATCCAAACTGTTACAATTAATGTCTACCAGTATGAGGTACGATCGTATCCAAACTGTTACAATTAATGTCTGCCAGATGAGTACGATCATATCCAAACTGTTACAAATTTAAAGTCTACCAGTATGAAGTGCGATCATATCCCAAAATGTTACAATTAATGTCTACCAGTATGAGGTACGATCATATCCAAACTGTTACAATTAATGTCTGCCAGTATGAGGTACGATCATATCCAAACTGTTACAATTGATGTCTACCAGCATGAGGTAACATCATATCCAAACTGTTACAATTAATGTCTGCCAGTATGAGGTACGATCATATCCAAACTGTTACAATTAATGTCTACCAGTATGAGTTATGATCATATCCAAACTGTTACAATTGATGTCTACCAGTATGAGGTACGATCATATCCAAACTGTTACAATTAATGTCTACCAGTATGAGAAAGCGATCATATCCAAACTGTTACAATTAATGTCTGCCAGCATGAGGTCTGATCATATCAAACTGTTACAATTAATGTCTGCCAGCATGAAGTACGATCATATCAAACTGTTACAACTAATGTCTACCAGTATGAGTGATCATATCCAAACTGTTACAATTAATGTCACCCGTATGAGTACGATCATATCCAAACTGTTACAATTAATGTCTGCCAGCATGAGGTACGATCATATCCAAACTGTTACAATTAATGTCTACCAGTATGAGGTATGATCATATCCAAACTGTTACAATTGATGTCTACCAGTATGAGGTACGATCATATCCAAACTGTTACAATTAATGTCTACCAGTATGAGGTACGATCATATCCAAACTGTTACAATTGATGTCTGCCAGCATGAGGTACGATCATATCCAAACTGTTACAACTAATGTCTACCAGTATGAGGGGACGATCATATCCAAACTGTTACAATTAATGTCTACCAGTATGAGATGACATCATATCCAAACTGTTACAATTAATGTCTGCCAGCATGAGGTACGATCATATCCAAACTGTTACAACTAATGTCTACCAGCATGAGGAAGCAAAAGTACGGATAAAAACGACCAACAAGAACAAATGGTTGAGAGATCACCAAGATCATGAAAAGGATAATGCATACCACCAAGTAGAGAAGAACAGGTTTTCATTTTCCGTCTATGAACAGGGCACAATAGGCTGAGGTACCATCTGTTTAACAAGTACAAAATAAACCATTCTGACATATGCACATGTGGCAACAGCAAGATGACAGACCACACATACTGCAAGAATGTCCAACATACACTGAACAAAGAGAAAACACATGGCCAAACCCCCATACCAGTCCAAGACAAACTATATGGAGATGTACATGGATTCCGGTTCACCACTAACTACTTTAAAAAGTATACCATTCTCTTTGTTATTTACTGCAGTTAAAGATTTTATGAACTTTTCTGTCGTGATTTTGAATATTTGTCAAACAGCATCAGCTTTTAAAAGTCCTAAACTCCAAGTTATATAGTTTTAAACTAAATTACCAATTTTCTATTCCAATGTTATATCAATCCTAACATATGCCAGCCAGAGTTGTTGTATCAATCCTAACATATGCCAACGAGAGTTGTTATATCAATCCTAACATATGCCAGCGAGAGTTAGAAAATGACTAAATTTATAGAAAGTTCAATGCATTTGAAAATAGCTGTCTGTGAAAAATTATGAGCACATATGGTACAAATTCAGAAGTGATGAAATCAGAGAAATGTCTGTCAACCACAACTGTTATAAGAAAGAGAAGATGAAGATATGTTGGACATATTCTGAAAATAACTGATCAAAGAATCATAAAGTGCATGTATTGAAGTTGGATGCAAGGGGTTCAAAAAAAAAAGAAATATTGTCTTAGAGATGCCTAAACAAACTGTGCCAAGAGAGTGAGTAATATCCAACAGTTGCAAGGAAGAGATTGACCGAGTTGTACAGAATAGAGTGATGTGGAGAAATTACTTGCAGCACTATGTAATGTACAAGTGGAATATAATAATAATCTTGAATATTCTTTTTTATCTCCCATTACTAAATGTGTATTGACATATTTCATGAGAAACCCCTATACTTTTGTTTTTTTAATTCATTGCAAATTGAAATCATAACACAAGGTCGCTGATAGAGAAGTTGACAAAACACTGTGATAGTAATTTCTTCAAATGCTCCATATCGACAACTTGTTAACCCTGTGTGTGATTTGTATGTGATCTGAGTCTAAGAACAATTGTACATTGTGCCAGTTATGCGCCTACACATCCGGTTTCTGTTAGGTGGCTTCCTATGTTCTACATAAGTCGCTCTGCCTTGTAGGTTGCGTTGGTACTGTTCTTTGCTCCCTTTATGGCCCTGGCAAATCCCCGCGGAGAGACATACTGAGGTGGAGATCAGAGCACTTATGATGTACTAATAAGTTCGATGTGCAGTGATGATGATGATTCGATGGCTAAACTAATTTGAAGTCTCAAATGTTGTTGAGGGAATGTTCACTATCCTGCCACCATATTTCCCCTTGTCTGATAACCAGACATGAAGGTCCTCTGGACACATGTAGAATCCATTTGAAATGCTAGGGAAACAAGTCTGATGCTTATATATTCATATCATTATCGATATAGGGGAAGACTGCAGTAAAACTGTAGTAATAGCGAAACACGTAAAATCAAAGTACTGTAGTTTTACAATAACAAGACACAGCAACATTTCGACTAAATGGCCCTAAAATGGTATATTGAAATTTGATGTGGAGCTAATTCATAATGAATATATGTCACCATATATTCATATCAGCAAGTTGTGGAGTGTGTGAACAGGCACATGAATCTCATGTTTACGATGTTATATACAGAGCCTGTCATTGAGGTCCATGCAACAGATGGGCCCGTAGAGATAACAGAAATGATGAAAAACACTTTATGAAACGCACACAAAAAGCCATTCTAGATATCTCTGCTTATCCTGACACTGTGCTGAAAAACAGGATTTATTTTTTTTTAAAGTCATTGAGCAATGTAATAGTGACAGAAAAATTATATCAATAGTTTGATCTAGAGATAAATATTTGCCTCCACTTTCTATCAATAGTTTGATCTACAGAGATAAATATTTGTCTCCACTTTCTATCAATAGTTTGATCTACAGAGATAAATATTTGTCTCCACTTTCTAACTTGTTCCAACAATTTGTTCCACAGATTCAGTCAGCAGATACACTCAGATTAGACCAGCAGACTTTGTATGAAACCAGCAGCATTTTAGTGAAATGAAATGTGTGTATACTGTACATATTTACTTGCAACTTTTCATGACACCAAGTGTTAGCTCTGTTCCAGTGATACTGAACTTTAGTGTAACCCTTGTGGTTGTTTATGTGAAATAGTATTGTTACTGTTCGACTACTCAATAGTCTTCAATACATGTCTGTTGTCTAGCAAATGCAATCCAGATGGCTAACACTGCAGTTTGCTGCTACCTAGCTATAGTAGTAATAATAAAGTATGGGGGTCATTTCAGCAATAATTATGTCTTATTTTTCAGACTTTGTGCTTGACATTAGATGCCATGTTTTATTTCTCACACACTTTGCTCACCATAGATACCAGCTCCACATCAAATTTTAACTGTAATGGGGTTTCAAACATCTTGTCTCTTACAGTGGTTGTGCACTCTCGATGTTTCTTTCCCTCTGCTTGTTTTGGGGGCATTGCTGTTGCCTTTCTTTTTATATGTTATGTTTCAGTATTTTATGTAATTTATTTTCATTTCTAGTTTATTGTATGTTCACTTGAAATAATGCAGTCGAAACACACACACCTCCCCCAATACTTTTTGTATATTATCAAATGTAGCTATCTTAATTCTGACTTCCAACAACTTATTTATTTGTCTGCACTATATATATAAATAAATAACGCATACAATGGTTGATGACTCTTATTTTCAATTATAAATCACTTCCTCTCTGATCAATTAAATAATAGATATTTGGTTGTAGTTGATATCTGTTCCTTGTATTTCCAAGCATTGACTAACATCTACATATATTTTGTGTTTTTTTTTTACATGTTTTCTTCTGCGTTCTCACTAGATTGGGATTTCGGATTCTCTAATACAGGCAGCCGTCTGCCTTAGATTATCAGCCGCACCATACAGTTTGTCTTGGATGCTGGTGTAAGTGGGCCACCTCTTTCTTCTCATGTCTGCATTCTGGGGCAGTTCTGTAGGATATAATTCCTATGATTTCTGCTTCCCGTTTGTGCCGACCTCTTCCTGCAGTAAGTTTTGGCCACCCTTGTGATGGTAGGTCTGACATTCTTACTGCGTGGCTAAATCTTCAAGGCAGATTGGCGACCGTAGAATCCGTTATCCCATTCCTCATTGTGAGGGTTGTTGCACTACAGAGTTATGCGCCTTACGGCCTGGTGCATCTGTTTTCTGCAAGCATTTGTTTCAGGTTAGCATTCCTTAGCGGACACATGCATCCGATTTCAGCCAAACCTCCTTAGTTGCCTCTTATGACATGCATGACAGGTAACAGTGGTTCTATTCTTTACACCTCAAATTTAGGACCCGGTAACCACTCGGGCTGACATTATGTTTGTGATGGGAACTTGTTTATATAATACATTGTCTTGATATACATATATTCACATTGCTCAGTGATAGACATCAAGATATTTATTTTTAACACTGTCTTTACTGCCTGTGTAATACCTTTAGGGCAGTGTAGGACAGGTGGAGGGCATGAGCCTAAGGAATTCAATGGTTGCATGGCTAGTACAATCACCGCAAAACTGTTCATCTTTGGATTTTTTCTTGTGCCCCCGACAGAAAAAAACTCTCTGGCCTTACTGGGGTTTAACCTTGGACTTCAAATTGAGAGCCTGCGCTCTAATTGATTCAACCAAGTATATATTGAAGATAAAAAGGACATATCTGAGGTAGCTGAGAAAACATCTAGTTGTGTAGTATGCACTACACAAAGAACTGATGACTGTGACAAGCCAGTGACAAGTTAGTTTCTACACCTCATTTGAAATAGAGAAAATAAAGTAACTATGCTGAATGAATTCATAAACAACTGTCCCTGTTTAAGCTATGGGAATTATTAGTGACTAGTTGATGCATTCAGAAGTAACCCACTTTCTTATTGGTTCAATCAATCAAGGGCCATGCCTACCGCTGTAGGCGATCATATTTCTCCACAACTCTGTCTCTCCCTGGTGCAGTTAATCAGTTCTGACATCTATCTTATGTTGAACCCTGATGTCTGATCATCTTCTAACTGTCTTCCATGATCTCTCTTTTCCTGAATTTTACCCATAGACGCCAAATGTTCGAAATCTCCTCTTTGCCTGAAGAACCTTGATAAAAGTTAAAGACATCCAATGACCACTGGTCAAGCTTATTCACATTTCAGCATTTTACTTTTTTTTTTTTTTAAAGAAACAGAAAGTGTAAGTCTCTAACTTAACAAAAGTTCATTTTAAGTGTCAATATGAACAGGATATCAAAGCAGGCATTAAAGTGGGATGCAAAGGGTTCAAAAAAGAGAGGACAACCTAGGAAGACCCTGAAATGAACGTTGCTGAGAGAGGCAAGAAATATCGGTCTCAGTTCCATATATATATATATATAAAGTAGAACAAGAAGTATGTAAAAGACAATGAGAAAATAGACAAAGGAAGATCTAAACAAATGGAGAAAATAATTGAAGCCAGAAAAGTAGAATAAGTAAAAAATGTTATGGCGGAACTGAACAAGTATGTGGAAGTGGTCCATTTTCTACAAAAGCCTGAGAAGTTACCATAGTAATATAATACCAATGAAATGTGTGTTACATCTCACAGTAAATGTTAACTTTCAACAATGCAAATGAGTAGAAAGGGGGGTGTACTGTTACCGCCCTCCCCCATCAGTGCAGATAGGTAGCATGATGTACTGTTATTACCCCCTCCCCATGGGTGCAGATAGGTAGCATGATATATGTACATCCAGAAAATGAAGCAGCAGCATCCTTTCATCTCATTTATGTGTTGCATCTGAATCGACACATCAGTTCAGTATGTGATATACATGTTCACTATGAAGCAATATGTCATTATTTGTTGATTATTGTACAGCCGTGATATCTGTGCTGTTAATGCAGACCAATGTTCAAGTATTTAATTTATTGTTCAGTATAGCAGCATATATTCTTTGTTTGTCATATCAGAAGAATATGTTTATGTTGTGTGGAAGTCTACAGCAAGACTGCATGATCCCTACTCTGCCAGACTAACCATGTCCACCTCTTGAATGATCCCTACTCTGCCAGACTAACCATGGCCACCTCTTGAATGATCCCTACTCTGCCAGACTAACCATGGCCACCTCTTGAATGATCCCTACTCTGCCAGACTAACCATGGCCACCTCTTGAAGATGAAAATGGGTCAGCGCTGGTTCTCAGACTTGTATCATCTCATTCACTGTGTACTATGCCCCTAGCAACATACTGATTAGGTACCTAGTTGTTTTTGTCATAGGTTTAGTCTTGCATAATTGTCATTCTCAGATAAGTTCTACAGTTGTCTCTGTGGCTAAACCATTGCCATGCGTTCCGAAGATCGTGAGTGCATTTTTCCATAGACCCTAGGATTGTTGCAGGAGCTACAGAGTTTGTGCAATACTCTCGACAGGCAACATGCTATTTCTGCAGACAGTGACTGAGTGATGTGGTGTAAAACTCATTACAATGAAGTCAATCCTTCTTCTTTGCGTTCGTTCTTTACCACCAATTGTAATCACTCTTTGTGATATGTTTGATCTTTGCCAAGAATGTGTATCGTTGCACATTGATTTGGTAGGCCTTTTTTTCAGATCCAGAAGCACTTGAGCTTATTAGCTCTTCGGCTCGGTGCCATGGACATCGTAACCCTTCGGCTCGGTGCCACGAACACCGTGAATCTGGGAATCTGTGGTTTTTTCTGCCTGCCCACGGAATTGAACCCGTACACAGAGGATAGTCACCTACAGTCCAAGCGCTACGAACACGCTGGGCACGCGGCGCCTTAAATGCATAGACTTCTCACGTTTAGGACATGTGCATCCGATTTCAGCCAAACCTCCATAGTTGCCTCTTACGACATGCGCGGCAGGTAACAGTGGTTCTATTCTTTACACCCCAAATTTGGGCCTCGGTCAATCCTTCAACTTTGGACCCTTTTATTAGATATGTTGTACAGTTTGGTAGAGTTGTGAAAACTAACATACTGGATCAATTCAACAACCAATTTACAACTTTCCAGTGGATTCACGCCTTCTCCAACAGATCTTCAGAGGAAGTAGTAAGGAAAGAAGTTAGGATATTAATACCAAATGGCTCTAAAATTGAACATTCAGTTAATCCTGGAGAACTCTCAACAAACTACAAGACAGAACTACATGCAATCATAGAGACTACAAAGATATTGAAAAATCAAATATAGTCTTCATTTGTGACTATGTCAGCTCTCCAAAAAGAACCTGAGGACTTCTTAACAAGAACTGCTATCGAACACCAAAATCAGCTGCCCAACAACAACTGCCTTGGATTCCAGCACACTGTGACATTGCATGTAACAAGGCAGCAGACAAACTTGTGAAAGTGATCACACCAAAAAAAAAAAAATCTACTACAGAGGAAGTAAAACACTTATCAAAGAGAGATACAGATGTGCATGAGTCATAGAACAGGACACTGCAGATTGCAAGCCCATCTCCATAAACTAAAAGCTGACCAAAAGGCCACCCAGACTCCTGAACCACATTATTCAAACATGCCCCCTCAATGATTTGAGGTCTCAAACATGCAAGGTACATATCAAAAGAAAATGATGATTACATCAATCAGAAAGCCACTAATACTAAAAAAGAATGACTACCAAAATATGAACATATTAAACAAGTTGTCTTTCTGCACCTCAGGACACCCTCCACAGTCACATACATGTATCTTCTTTGAACGCTTCATATCGACCACTTGTTATACCACTATTTGTGATCTACACCTAAGAACGATTGTATGTTGTGTCAGTTATGCGCCTACAAGTGGGCCAGCACATCCAATTTCTGCAATGCTTTTTATTTACTATGGTAGCTTTCCTAGGCTCCTACCTTAGTCACCTCTTATGGTATGCTTTGTAGGTCGCAGTGTTACTATTCTCTGCTCCCTTTGAGAGTCCCGGCAACACACCAGCAATAACATACATGTACACAAAATTCTAAATTGACAATTCAGTTACGTGGATAGCGGGGACACACCAGACTACAGAGCACATACTTCAAGACTGTCCCAAATATGATATACTGAGGCAACCTCACTGACCTAGCGAAATAATAACAAAAAACTGTACGGACCTCTCTGTGAGCTACGAAAGTCAATTCAGTTTATACAAGAAGCATCATTGAATATATTGAAACAATATTCAAGTGAACAAAAGGAAGGACTTTCAGTCACACTTTAATCTAAATTGGAACCACCCAAGTAAAATCAAATATGATGTCTACCAACAGCTCTTCAGACAGGTCATAATTTTCCAGCTACACACAAGACAATGTATAGACCACATATTCACGATGTGGCCCAAAAAAATATGTGTACATGAGGTACCAGCTCAATGACAGCCAAACACATATTGCAGATCTGCTAAACATACAATACTGAAAAGGAAAGTACATGGCCACATCTAGTCTCTTCACTTCTTCTTCGAATGCTCCATATTGACCACTTGTTAACCACTCTGCATGATTTGTATGTGATATGAGCCTACAAGTAGACCAGCACATCTGATTCCTGCAACACTTTATTTACTAGGGTAGCTTCCTTAGGTCCTACACCAATCGCCTTTTGCATCATGCCTTGTAGGTTGCAGTGGTACTATTCTTTGCTTCCCCTTGCTGGCTTGTAGGTTGCAGTGGTACTATTCTTTGCTTCCCCCTTGCTGGCTTGTAGGTTGCAGTGGTACTATTCTTTGCTTCCCCCTTGCTGCCTTGTAGGTTGCAGTGGTACTATTCTTTGCTTCCCCTTGCAGACCCCAGCACCAAAAGGGCAGAACTTATTTCTATTATTTTCATACCACTCATTTTCAGTATCACAGAATAATGAATTATTGGGAGTTTTTTTTGTGCATCATGAAATCTTATCACAATAACACTTTCAATAATATGTTTCTGGTTATATTTGAATAGTTTGTGTTAACACTCATATCTCTGTGTTAGGATTTCACTTTTTGTTTCATACAAACATGTCAATGTATTGTTGCAGTCTGTGGCCAGACTATATAAACCAATGTTATTCCCCTCTCATCCTCCTCTTCAATAATGATACTGTACAGACTTGTAAATGTAACATAATGTTTGTCATTACTTCATAGACTTATATAACTGCCATATCTTGTAAATAAAAGTGAATTCTCAAATGAAAACTTTCTTTCTTCTCATTAATATAATCTTACTGTAGAGTTGTTAGTATAAATGATCATGATGCAGTTGCCATGACTTGTTATTCAATGGGATGGGTATGCTTGGAGTATGTCAGATGGTGGGCAAATATATATTCTTTTTCACACCTAGGGAAACATAGGTTCGCAACCAATGCCTCCAATCTGTCTTCTTTTCCAGATTTCACCACTCTATCACTATTTTCTTGCATTCCAACTCCCACCTCCATGTGATCATGGGTCTTCCCTTATCTCTATTACCCTGGGGGTTCCATCGGAGAACCTGTCTCATGTTGCTGTCAGTGGGTCTTCTCAGTGCGTGTCGTACCCATCATCACCTTCTGCCCCTTATTTCTTGTTCAACTTGCCGTTGTCCCGCTCTAACTCACAAATCTTTGTTGAAATAGATATTGAATGGACAAAAATAACACTAATATGGATGTGAGGTCCAAGATAAACTACTTTTTTTATGGAAACATAATCTGGACCAAAGTGATATATGAAGTTATGTTTTTTTTTCTTTCGTTCTTATCAACCAATTTAATCACTCTTTGTGATGTGTTTGGCTATTGCCAAGAACGACTAAACGCTGTGACTCGGTTCATAGGCTTCTACATGTGCAGGACAGGATCATCTGAAATTTTCAGCCTAATATGAAATTATGAAATCATACATTTATCATAGTTTATAATCTTTCATAATGAAGAAGACAACAAACATCTGGTTCACAGTTATATATCTCAAATGCATATTTGCAAGGACAACAGAATATTAATACCACATTTTGTAATGAATACTGTCCGTGTGGTGTCGGGGCCTGCAAGGACAACAGAATATCAATACCACATTTTGTAATGAATACTGTCCGTGTGGTGTCGGGGCCTGCAAGGACAACAGAATATTAATACCATATTTTGTAATGAATACTGTCCGTGTGGTGTGGGGGCCTGCAAGGACAACAGAATATTAATACCACATTTTGTAATGAATACTGTCCGTGTGGTGTCGGGGCCTGCAAGGACAACAGAATATCAATACCACATTTTGTAATGAATACTGTCCGTGTGGTGTCGGGGCCTGCAAGGACAACAGAATATCAATACCACATTTTGTAATGAATACTGTCCGTGGTGTCGGGCCTGCAAGGACAACAGAAAATCAATACCACATTTTGTAATGAATACTGTCCGTGTGGTGTGGGGGCCTGCAAGGACAACAGAATATCAATACCACATTTTGTAATGAATACTGTCCGTGTGGTGTCAGGGCCTGCAAGGACAACAGAATATTACCATATTTTGTAATGAATACTGTCCGTGTGGTGTTGGGGTCTGCAAGGACAACAGAATATTACCATATTTTGTAATGAATACTGTCCGTGTGGTGTTGGGGTCTGCAAGGACAACAGAATATTACCATATTTTGTAATGAATACTGTCCGTGTGGTGCCGGGGCCTGCAAGGGAAACAAAGAATAGTACCACTGCGATCTACAAGGCATGTCGTAAGAGGGGATTGATGTAGGACCTAGGAAAGCTACCCTAGTAAATAAAAAGCATAGCAGAAATTGAATGTGCTGGTCTACTTGTAGGCGCATAACTGGCACATCATACAATTGCTCAGATCACATGCAAATCACACAGAGTAGTTAAGAAGTGGTCGATATGGAGCATTCGAAGAAGAAAGTAATGAAAACATCCAACAATTGTTTGTGTCACAAGTTTTATATAGTTATTATTGATGGTGCTGTCATATTGGGATTCTATAACAAGACTATTATAACAGCACTATTTCTTTCTTTCAAACAATACACACAAAACTTTGCTCTACTGTCATAGCAATATTCATTGACAGCTTTCAGATTATACAAATACTTGCACAACACTAAGCATCAATCTTGAAAATATGTTGTCTCCCATTACTAAGGGTGTTGACTGATTACACAGCATTTGGGGGTCCCTGTTGCTCAAGCCATATGCCTTGTGTTCTACAGGTTGTAGTTTCTTATCCGGATGGTGATGTTTGCTTCACAAGTGCATTTTTCTCCAGACATCCCTAGGGGCCTTTGCTGGACTTGAGTCTTGTTAGTGTTTATGAGGGCCTATAAAGTATATTTACTGCTCAGTGTATATATAAGCTCCAATGTCCTTTCTTTACCTTTTGATTTTGGTGAAATCAACCTGACATACCCAGAACATGGACGAGTCCCTGCCTACACTAAATGGTTGACAAACTGACTTATTTTATTTTGGAGTTGGTACACAATTTGTGGCTACCTCGCAAAAATAAACTCTAAAGATAGTCTGTGATATTCCCATAAAAGTACCTTATCAATTCCTGCACTAAGCCAGCACATTGCCAAAGATCAATTCCTGCACTATGCCAGCACATTGCCAAAGATCAATTCCTGCACTATGCCAGCACATTGCCAAAGATCAAAAACTGCACTATGCCAGCACATTGCCAAAGATAAAAAACTGCACTATGCCAGCACATTGCCAAGATCAAAAACTGCACTATGCCAGCATATTGCCAAAGATCAAATACTAATTATACAGAAAGTTTGAAACACTCCTGTAACACATATCATCATTTCCAGCGCTAACCATGTTTCAACTGTTTCACCAATTCTAAATAATATGTAACTAATTTTTTTTTTTTAGAATTGAGTAATATTATAACTTACTAAGGATGTAAACCTTAGGGGAAAGAGTTAGTACAAACTAATAAGCTATCTACCAAGTATATATACTATTGAGCTATCTCACTGTCTGTACACTGTACTGAATCCTTATTAGAGCTTGAGGACTTTGATTTAGTTTTACATTTTCCCGCCTTTTTCTTCATGGGGATGATAATAACATATGGAGCCATTTCCTCTTGAATATATTGAGATACCAGGGAGACAATCTCAGAGACAGGATGTCCCAATGAAATGGCAGCTACTGTACTTTCTTCCAGCCTGGGCACAAATGTGTCACTGTTGACTCTAATTTTTGCAGACGATGGAATTAATGACAAGCTGTGGATATATTATTATTTGTTAACATAATTTTCATATATTTAATATGTATAATGTGCAACAATGGGACTCGTTTTTGCTTCTTCTTCGAACACTCCATATCGACCACTTGTTAGCCAATCCTTGTGATTTGTATGTGATCCAAGCCTAAGAGCAATTGTATGTTGCGCGCCTACAAGTAGGCCAGCACATCCGATTTCTGTGACGCTTTTATTTACTAGGGTAGCTTCCTAGGCCCTACCTCAGTCGCCTCTTACGACATGCCTTGTAGGTCCCAGTGCTACTATTCTTTGCTCCCCTTGAGAGCCCCGGCAACACACAGGTGATTGGTTTTTGCAAAAATACACATCACCTGCTGCCTTTCAAAAATGACAGGAAATGTTTTTTTATTTATTTATTATATATTAATAAGTGATAGAGTGCAACCAAACTCCAGTATACCGTCTTCTACAACAGGAAAGATGGCGAGAGAAAGACCATAAAAAAGATGGATATATGACATAGCAGAATTTTGTCAAAAAGCAAAAATAACTATCACCCAAGTCACTAGAGCTGCGTAATATAAAAACCACGACACTGGGCAACAACCCAGTAACAGTGTACACAAAAGAACAGTACAGTAAAACTATATACAAAATAAACAAGACGTGAAGGCAGATTTCCAAAATTATAACTCAATAATGTCAAGTAAAATATCTTCATAAAGCACAGGATGTACCATCATGGCAAGGGACATGAAACACTGGGGATCCATTGCAGCCAACATTCGATATGGATTTATAGGATTATCAACAATGCGCTTCGGTGAATAGCCACGTGTGGCCCAGTTTTTTCTTATGCGGAAAGTTCTCATGGCATTGGCAAAGTTCCCTACTTCAAGTTTAAGCTATTGTAAAGTGGGCGTATTTTTTATGTCCATGATATTCTAGTGTCGAGCACTTGCATTCAAGGGCGTTGATTTTTCAACTATTTTATCAAAACTATCTTTCCAAATTACGTCCATTGATGCACATCAGTTATCAGAGGACTATCATCATAGCACTCCAGACATGTTCATAGGTGCTCCGATCTCCGCCGCAACAAATCCAGCAGCCTAACACACCAGTTCGATGTTGATTAATCAGTCTCTTTGCATATTTGGTATGACGTTCTTTACGGGCTGCACCAATATTGACACCAATCTCTCTTAATCTGGTCAGCAAGTGGGACTCACAACCCTGAAACTCTTCTGTTCGAAAAGACTCAGTGCATTAAGAATGTCATTTCGGTCCATTGCAGCTCCTTCTGATACCGTGGTCATGCCAGCCAATCTGTCAGTTCGTTCATTACCCTTCATGATGTTGAGACTATAATGGCATTTCTCATACTCTCTGGTACTTTCTAAAGAATTGAAAGAAACTTAAGTTTAAAAACTTCACTGACAATTTTCAAGTTTCTGAAACTTAATATAATAACATGAGTTGATGACCCTGTCTTTGCCACTTACTGTATATTGCTGCATGTTCTCTGTGACTTTGTTAACACTTTAACATGAACTCCCTGGCATAAAACTGTGAAGCCCAAGTCCTCCATGATAACTTGTTTATCAATTGTTGCTTGATATGTGATGTTGGTAACACTGCATGATACAGATCCTGTCTTTTCTGCACTGTCAGCTGTTACATTTAGAAAAATCTGTTATATCAGCACTTGAATTTAACATATTAACTAATGTTAAAAAAAACGTCTTTACTTTTTCGCGTGACGCACACACAAGAGAGAGATATATATAGACACACACAGAGATATATATATACATACATACACATAGTGATGGTAATGTGCCGGGGCACGCAGATGCAAAGGGGGAAAGAGCTTGCTGATGAACTTGCCACTATGGCTGCTGCAACAAGTGGGCAAGCAATGGAACAGGCTGATATTCTGATTTCCCTAAGGGAGAGAGAATATATGGAGATAGGAGAGAGGAGATATGGATTTAGGAGGGGTAAGAGCTGCACAGGCAGCAATATTTACACTAAGACAGATCTGCGAACAAACAATTGAATACAATCAAAATAAACAACTTATATTTATAGACCAAGAAAAGGCATTTGATAGAGTAAACAGGTGCAAACTATGGAAGATCCTTGAAGAATAGGGCGTCCAGGGACAACTATTAGGTAATATCATGGCCTTATATCAAGATAGCCAGAGTACAGTAAGAACAACAGAAGGAATGACCGACTGGTTCTCCACTACATCAGGTGTTAGACAAGGTTGTGTCCTCTCACCACTACTCTTTATTGCATATATGGATAAAATAACTCAAGAGTCAAATTCAGATAATGAGTCAAATTCAGATAATGATGAAATAAATAAACTGCTTTTTGCAGATGATCAGTGCCTGATACATCAAAATGAACAAGATCTACAACATCATATTGACAACTTGAACAAAAATTGTGTAAAACATGACATGAAAATCAACAACACTAAAACAGAAATAATGAATATTAGAAGAAAACATAATAATCTAGACATCCATGTCAATGTCACTAAAATAAACCAAGTGAAAGAATTCAAATACTTAGGAAGCATATTCACAGAAGACGGAAAACTAGATAGAGAGATAGAGGCTAGAGTGCAAAAAAGCAAATGCTGTAACCTACCAGCTAGCCCCATTGTTAAGGCACCCAAAATTTCACAGGCAGCTAAGCAACAGATGATCAACAGCATTTTTATACCTACTTTGTGTTACCAGAGCCAAACATGGACATTGAGCAAAGCGCAGTCACAAAAATTAACTGCATGTGAAATGCATTGCCTGCAAAAAGTTACCAACAACACCAGAAAGACAGAATCACCAACATCAGCATAAGAAAGAAAGTTGGCACAAAACCGTGCTTGAATTACATAGAGAACAAAGAATGAAGTGGTTTGACCACTTAATAATAATGCATCCAAACTCCACAGTATACAGAGTCTTCTACAACAGAACATCGGGAATGAAGGCAAGAGGAAGACCACGGAAAAGATGATTAGATGGCGTAGCAGAATCCTGTGAAAGAACAAAAATAACAATCACACAAGCCACCAGAACAGCGCAAGACAAAACAGAAAACCACGACACTGGGCAACAACCCGGTAGCAGTGTGACGACAAAAGAAGAAGAGAGGATATGTAAACGATTCAAGAAATGGCGGCGAGTCTGCAACCCTAACCAAACTGCAAGAATAGAAAATCAAATGTGGTGTAGCTAGACAAGAGCACTACACTGGAAGCCAAAAAAGAATAGTAAACTAACATAGAACTGGTGTCGTTATTTGCCACACTCTGAAAGACATACTTAGGAAGAGATCAGCAGAACACTTATGGACTAATTTGTGGTCGCAGTGATAATGATCTGACAACTCAAGTACACTAAATAAATATATATATATGTGTGTGTCTGTGTGCTTGTGTTTTCGTATGTGTGTGTGGTTTATGAGAAACTGAAATGTGCTTCATTGCCATTCTACATACATATACAAAAGTATTCTGCCTAAGTGATCAAAAACATCAACATTGGCAAGGTTTTTCAATTACTAGTGGCACTGCAACAGTGGCATGTGTTGTAACTTTTGTTATGAACAATGAGACCATACTTCATCACCAACATAATGTATTACAAAACTGCACTGAGATGGACTCCAGAGGGTAAACAAAAACATGATAAACCCAAAAACGACATGGAGAACAGTAGAACAAGAACTGAAAGAAATGGAACACAATACAGAGGACAGCCAAGAATAGAGAATCGTGTACATTTGTTGCTGCCCTAAGAGCCAAGGGCATCACAGGCTAGAGAGAGAGAGAGAGAGAGAGAGAGAGATATCAAGTATTACCTACTTTAATTTACTGATGTTATAAATCATCTATATTTCTTCAATAAACAAAACAATTGTTAGTTTGTTATGAAAAAGGAGTAAAGAAATCCTATTTATACCATGTAATATACAGGGTAATACAGTGTTAGGCCTGTATTTTTCATTGACTGTCTTCACACAATGGGTGACATCACGCCAGACGACTTTACTTCCCAATGCTTTTCTGGTACCCAATTTAGGTTAGGTGACCTGAGAGTCGTTAGGGCGAAAAATTCCACACCTACTTGTGGAATTGAACAG
>JADZMA010000992.1:0-26915 GCA_020796225.1 Arion vulgaris
TTCCTTCACTGACGACTCTGTTTTTTCGTTTCTGTTCGGGGCTCGAATTTCGCCAAATGTGGGCCCACGGGAAAGCTCAACCCGAGGTCCGGCATATGGGGCTCTAGGGTGACGAGAGAAGAAAGGCTAGAACTATCTGGCTCTCAAGTTTGCCCCACGTGGGTCCACGTCTCTTCGTTGGATGCACCTCTCATCCCTTTCATCCTGATGCGGTCATTTTTTACTCCGGGGAATTTGCATTTGTTCACTGACACCTCGTACTCTGCTGTATTTGTACGTTTCTACCAGACTTGGGCTTTGTTTCTTCGGACATCGGCCATGAGATGCATGCATTTTGTTCGTATTTGTAGACCTGCATTTATTTCCCGTGCTTGCACTGCTACCACTACCAGTAGTTCTCCCCGATCCCTGACCTCCTTAGCCAGACCGGAACCATAGTCTGTTACCAGGTCACCACGTAGAGGTAGGGCAGGGTCTTGATTAGCGCCCCTCACTAACCCTGGGGCATGTTTCCGCCATGCGCCTTTGACCTCATTTCCCGGACTTGAACCTACGACATTCAGAACGAAGACAATTGGTGTAAGCCCTTCCCTTCCCTTCCCCCTTCCTTCTCTATCCTGGAGGCCATAAAGAAAATAGCCAGAGACCGAGAAGAGTGGCGAACAACTGTTGAGGCTCTATGCTCCACGAGGAACGGAGAGGAATAAGTCAAGTCAAACCAAGTCAAGTCAAGCCAAGTCAAGTCAAGCCAGAGTCAGAGCAAGTCCAAGTCAGAGTAGAGACAAGCCAAGTCAATTCAAGAAGTCCAAGTCTAAGCCAAGTCCAAGTCCAGCCAAGTCAAGTCAAGTCAAGTAGAGCCAAGTCAAGTCAAGTCAAGCCAAGTCAAGTCAAGTCAAATCCAAGTCAAGTGGGCCAAGCCAAGTCAAGTCAAGTCTAGCCAGAGTCAAGTCAAGCGTCAAGCCAAGTCGCCAAGTCAAGTCGGCAAGTCAGTAGAGCCAAGCCAAGTCAAGTCAAGCCAAGTCAAGTCTAGCCAAGTCAAGTCAAGTCAAGCTAACTTCTTCTACTTTGAACGCTCCATATCAACCACTTGTTAACCACTCTGTGTGATTTGTATGTGATCTGAGCCTAAGAGCGATTGTACGTTGTGCCAGTTTTGCGCCTACAAGTAGGCCAGCACATCCGATTTCTGCGCTGCTTTTATTTACTATAGTAACATCCATAGTGCCTACATTAGTCGCCTCTAACGACATGTATTGTAGGTCACAGTGGTACTATTCTTTGCTTCCTTTGACCCCTGCGCCCACGGATGATCAAGTTAACTAAAGAAGTATCTCTCAATAACATGCGCTCATTGTGTGCAAATTTAATATGTATGCAAATATTAACTTCTGTACAAATATTAACTTGTCAAATATTAACTTCTGTATGCAAATATTAACTCTGTATGCAAATATTAACTTCTGTATGCAAATATTAACTTATGTATGCAAATATTAACTTCTGTATGTAAATATTGACAGAAATCAAATTCAATAACTACTGTATACAAATATTGACAGAAATCAAATTCAATAACTACTGTATGCAAATATTGACAGAAATTAACAGCTAAAATGCATCATGTCATTTTCACCCATTCGCTCCACTGAACCGGTATACGGGATTGCGATATTTTTTAAGATGAGGCCAAACAAGTATACGGGCTAATTTAGTAAACATTGTAATATAAATGCGTTCGGAGATTTTTAAAAAAAAGTAACGGTATGGAAAGGCTTACTTACCCCAGCTTTCTTCAACTTGTTGCCTAGCAATTCTAGAAAACTTTTGATTCTGGTCTCCTCGTTCTTCAATAGATCAGTGACCACACTAACGTCAGTCATCACCATGGCTGTACACGACAAACAACAACAAGAAATAGAAACTAGTAAGAACATATAATAAAACAACTGATATGTGCATATATTACAACAAATATTTGTGCCTGAAATCGGAATGCCTGTGTCCTAAACGTGTAGAAGTCTATGCGTTTAGGGCCTACCAACCAATGTGCAACGTATACACGTTCTTGTCAAAGATCAAACATATCACCAAGAGTGATTAAAATTGGTTGTAAAGAACGAACGCAAAGAAGAAAGAACAAATATTTCATCGTAAATAAGCAACTAAGACAAGAGAGAGACATTGCAGTGGACACCACAGGGACAGCGGGTAAAAGGGAAACTTAGACGCACATGGTGGCAAACTTTAGAAAAATATTTCAGAATCATATATAAGACTAGGTTTGAGGTAGGGAGACAGACATTGCATTGGACACCACAGGGACAGCTGATAAAAGGGAAACTTAGAATCAATATAGATTAGTTTGAGGTAGGAGACAGACATTGGTGAACCACAGGGCAGTGGTAAGAATTGAATCATATAAGATTAGGTTTGAGGTAGAAACAGAGATTGCAGTGGACACCACAGGGACAGCTGATAAAAGAGAAACTTAGAATCATATATAAGATTAGGTTTGAGGTAGAGAGAAAGGAATAAGATGAAATTGAATGGAAATTTGTTGTCTCTTTTTCTGTCCAACATCCGATCGTCTGTGATTGATGCAGTAAGAACTAATGGTATTGCACTCATGACCTTCTTCTTTGAACACTATATATCGACCACTGTTAGCCACTGTATGATTTTTATGTGATCTGAGCCTAAGAGTAATTGTACGTTGTGCCAGTTATGCACCTACAAGTAGGCCAGCACATCCGATTTCTATGCGACGTTTTTTATTTATTAGGTAGCTTCCTTGGCCCATACATCAGTCGCCTCTTACATCAGTCGCCTTTTAGGTCGCAGTGTTACTATTCTTTGCTTCCCTTGCGGGCCCGGCACCAAACGTGCGCACAAAGATCTGCATTATTACATTTCTCGACATTCTATTAATTACTTGTCACGTCAAGCCACAATCTTTCAACTTTCTCTCTTCACCGTTCGTATCAATGTTTCTTTTGGACATTCATACTTTCTTTTCCCATTCGTTATCCATCAAAGAGCTGTCCTAGCCAGTGCCACTGTTTGTATACTTTGCATATTTGTTCTTGTAGTATTTGTTCTTATCGTATTTGTTCTTGTCGTATTTGTTCTTATCGTATTTGTTCTTATCGTATTTGTTCTTATCGTATTTGTTCTTTTCGTATTTGTTCTTATCGTATTGTTCTTGTCGTATTGTTCTTATCGTATTTGTTCTTATCGTATTTGTTCTTATCGTTTGTTTAATGTTTGTTTTAATCGTATTTGTTCTTATCGTATTTGTTTTAATCGTATTTGTTCTTATCGTATTTGTTCTTATCGTATTTGTTCTTATCGTATTTGTTCTTGTCTTATTTGTTCTTATCGTATTTGTTCTTATCGTATTTGTTCTTATCGTATTGATCTGTCTATTGTTCTTATGTATTTGTTCTTATCGTATTTGTTCTTATCGTATTTGTCTTATCGTATTTGTTCTTATCGTATTTGTTCTTAATCGTATTTGTTCTTTCGTATTTGTTCTTATCGTATTTGTTTTAATCGTATTTGTTCTTATCGTATTTGTTCTTATCGTATTTGTTCTTATCGTATTTGTTCTTATCGTATTTGTTCTTGTCGTATTTGTTCTTGTCTTATTTGTTCTTATCGTATTTGTTCTTATCGTATTTGTTCTTATCGTATTTGTTCTTATCGTATTTGTTCTTATCGTATTTGTTCTTGTCATATTTGTTCTTATCGTATTTGGCTAGAAATGTTTAGATTCTGCTTGAACATTTTTGTGAATAACGCCAGTTTATCTATGATTTTGGAGAAGATTATCATCTGTTTTACTGCAAAATTATCGAAAAAGAAGAAAGAATAAAAATACGAAGGTATGAATATCGAATGATGGAAAAACAAGCAGTTTTGTTCTTTTATGTTTTTTAACAAAGTTACGAGCTAATGATAATGAACAACTTATGGAAATAGACAGACAGACAGAGAAGACAGAGGCAGACAGAGACAGCAGAAGAAGAGTGACAGACATTCGATAGACAGAGTAAGAAAAGAGAGTAGAGACAGAACAGACAGACAGATGATGATTAAGACATTAGCTACGTTTTGCTTCACCATGTTTACTCACGTGACTGGTGACTGTGGTTCTGGGACATACAGTACACCAAATGTCTGTCTTAGTGTATGCTTCATTATGAAACAAGAAAATATATCATAGTTACTACAGCGAAAATGTTCATTTATTTCGTGTCTTGTTCTACGAACCTTGTTCTTACGTACCCTGGGGGATTTTATCGTTTATTTATGTATTTGTTCTTATCGTATTTGTTCTTATCGATTTTTCTTATCGTATTTGTTCTTGTCGATTTTTCTTATCGATTTTTTCTTATCATGTGTTCTTATCTATTTTTCTTGTGATTTTTCTTATGTATTTGTTCTTTTTATTTGTTCTTTCGTTTTTCTTATTATTTGTTCTTATCGTATTTGTTCTTATCATTTGTTTCTTATCGTATTTGTTCTTTCGTATTTGTTCTTATCGTTTTTCTTATCGTTTGTTCTTACGATTTTTTTTTTTTCTTTCGCCATTTGTTCTTATCGTATTTTTCTTGTCGTAGTCTTCTTATCATTTTTCTTATCGTATTTTTTCTTATCATTTTTTTTCGTATTTTTCTTATCGTATTTTTCGTTTGGCAGAAAATGTTTGGATTTTGGAAAATTTATTGTGGAATAACCCAGTTTTTCTAATTTTGTGGGGAAAATTATCATCTGTTTTACCCAAAATTATCAAAGCAAAAAACAAGAAAAAAAGAATAAAAAAACGAAGGTATGAATACTGCTGAATGATGGATAATAACAACATATGCTCGGTTTTCAGCATTATCTTTATGTGTTTTTACAACAGAAAAGTTGACCACAAGAGCTTAGGATGATACATGAACAACTTATGGAAATAGACAGACAGACAGAGAGACAGACAGAGGCAGACAGAGACAGGCAGAGAGACAGAGAGCTAGACAGACATTCAGATAGACAGAGTAAGAAAAAGAGAGATAGAGAGACAGACGACAGACAGACAGATAGATAGATTAAAGACATATAGCTAACAAGGTTTGCACGACACCATGTTTACTCACGTGACTGGATGACCGTGTGGTATTCTGGGACATACAGTACAACCAAATGGTCGCTGCGCTTGTGTACATGCTTCATATAAACTGAAACCATAGAAACATCACTATCATGAGTTAACTAGAAAAACAACCGAAAATGTGTCATTATATTTCTCGTGTTCAGTTGTTCTAGAACCCTGTTTCCCAACGTGGAGCGCACGCTCCACGGACATTTTATCGTTTATGGGGCAAATGGACTCGTTCGGAGTTTAACTCGTTCATGATGTTGCAAAACCGATATATTGGCTTTTGGATGTCTGTTGACAAAACTGAATGATGCTTCACAGTCACTTTACTGAAGTTTAATAAGTCTTCAATAAGTAGAAATATCATATCTAGGTACATTTTTACCTCCTTTCAATAAAGCTTTGAAAACGGGAAAGCATGTGTTATTGTGTTAAAATCGAGTCATATTTAAAAAAACTGTAATGTGTCCCTCATTTTCCAACCTTGTCATGAAGGCCAAAATGAGTTTATATAGTGCAATTTTGAGTATGTAATAGTATTGTACAGAGCCACGCGTATCATATTTCCGCCACAGAAAGCAGGTCTGAAGTTTGATTTGACTTGAAATGTTAGGTACTGATGGGAAAGGAACCAAGAAACATCAAGGTGGTTTGACTCAATTAAAAGTTATGTAATTTAGTCTGATTAATAGAGTAATGGATACTCACTGTGCAGCTGGATTATACAGTGCCTTAGAGTACCATTTTGTAGTTGTATAGTTAGCGAAGGAGCATTTATATATGAATTACAGTAGAATGTTATGAGATCTTGTTTCCCATGTTTAGCGGCAGATTGAGAAGGCGTGGTTGGGATATACATTTTTAGACAATGACAGAAGAATGTCGTTAGTCGAAGTAAAATGAGTCTTTTCCAAGAGAGTGAGATGTGGAAATATAGTATGAGAACAAAGTTTTGGAACAGTAAAGTAGTAGAATATTCACCCATTTATATACACGATGGACTTTAAGAAGAGGGAATAATAGAGCAGATAGAGATCCAAATACAAAACAGCTTGTGGGGTAGCTAGAATAAAAAAATAGAGAACTGGACACAGAACAGCTAAAGTACAGGACTGTTAGGCAAGATTATACGAGAAAAGCAGAAGAGAAACGAAGAGCTTCACGTAGAAGATATAACTATTGGAGGTTAGAATTTATCAGAGCTAATTAGAAGAGAACACAGCATACTTTTTCAGAAGAGCAGATTTGACCACATAAATGTGAGTATAAATATTGTTAATGAATTTTTTTCTTCTTCAAATAGCCATGCTACAATAATCGAATTTTCTGAAGCGTATATCACCTGATGTGAAATAATATATTGTTGTATTTCACATTAATGTCTTTTACGCCAACAATGCTTGACCAACGAATCAATGAAACGAGGTCGTCTTGAGCGCATTTGAAGTCGAAACATAGAACTCATATTAATTCAGGTTTGAATTACTTTCAAACTTTAAAGAATAATTTTGAAAACAGAGCAACATTAAAGTCCCTGTTTACTGCTCATACTGCAACTGTCAATCGTACTCTTGAGGCTAGTTATCAAATTTCCTTACTCATTGTTAAATGTGTAAAAAAAAACATACTATAGGAGAGAATTTTATTAAACCATCAATATCAGCATTTCTTAAAACGGTTCTGGAAAAAGATGACCAAGAGGTGAAAGCTATGCCACTCAGTAACAATACTGTTAGCAATAGAATAAACGAAATGAGTGAAGATATTGAAATACAACCTGTTGAAAACTGAAAACAAGAAAATTCTCAGTGCAAATGGATGAATCAACTTTGAGAGACAGTGTTGATAAGTAGTATTGATAACTTACATAAGACATATTAATAATTGGGATTTTGCTGAAGAAATGCTGTTCTGTAAATCATTAGAAAGCACCCCTACTTCCAAAGATGTATATAATTAGCTACAAAATTACTTATATGTCAAAAATATACCAATGAAAAATATAACATCTTGTGCCACAGATGGTACTCCTAATATGCTAGGCAAGAAGAATGGCTGCTTAAAATTGCTGAGAAAATTTTGTAGCTAAAAATATTTCTCCTGTTCTAAATAAAGTACTAAATTCAATTATAAAGTGTATCAATGCTATTAAAACTAATGCCAAATGTGAGAGTCTCTTCAAGCTATTTTGTAAATATGCAGACCATGTGAGACTTTTACTTCACACTGAAGTAAGATAGCTCTGGAAAGGAACTAGTGACAAGATTTATGGCACTATTTGATACTCTTAGTGAATTTTTAAGCGACAAACCTGAAATGAAGTATCTGTTAATGGTCGATGGTAAAGCATTTGTGAGTTATCTAGCCGATATCTTTGAAAACAAAATATATTAAATAACCACCTTCAAGGAAGAATAAAACTCTTGTTGATGCAAAAGCTAAGATATTTAGTTTTATTACCTTTATTGAATTATGTCAGAAATATATTTGCAACAAACATTTTGTAGAGTTTCATTGGCTCCAGAAATGTGAAGTGACTGATACCGCTATACTATACTTGTTATTGTCATCATCTGAAAATTCTATCGGCTGATTTAAAAGAAAGATTTTCTGATTTGAAATAAAGTGATTGCAGCCAATGTTAGTGGATTTGTCCGATATTTCAAATATGCAGTATCAAGAAGAACTCGTACAACATTGCAAAATGATGAGTCAGTTAAAACTTCATTTAATATAAAAGGAGCGACGGCATGGCTTTGTGAGGAAACAGAAATCAAATATACAATTTCAACCAAATGTGCAAGAAAACTTATTACCGTTTCCATCTACATATTTAACTGAATGTGGATTTAGTGCCATAACTGATTTGCTGTCAAAAAAAAAAAAAATCGGCTGGATGTAACACAACGTGGAGACGTGAGACTGAAGCTAACTAAATTGAAACCTAACATGAATCTCTTTGCAGCATGCATCAATTGCAAAGATCTCACTAAGTGTAAGTAATAAATAGTTACTAATAATTAAACTAATATAGAAAAATATATCATTAAAATGATATCGTACTTGAATTTCAGTTCTCAATTATATGTTTTGAAAATTTACTTACAGTTTTTCCTAAACAATTTCCTAGTGATTTCTTCCTAAAACCTGTCATTTAAGTTTCTTCAGTGAACAATTCAATTTTTGGAAAATAAAATTTTGTGTATATGTTACATAGGAAGGAGGGGGCATACGAATTTTTTAAAGGCTTTGGTGGGGCATGGCATAAAAAAGGTTGGGAAACATTGTTCTAGAAGGACATGTCAATATTACGTCGTTGTGACTTTAACACCGTGTAACGTATTGATTGTCTGTTTGATTGATTGATTGATTGAATGATTGAATGATTGATAGGACCACCATCATTGCACTTCGATGAGTAACCAAGTGTGCTCTGATCTCTTTTTTTACACAGGAAGATCTCAATGGCAATGCACGAACTCCGTAGCACTGGCACGAGTTCCCAATGTGATTTAAAAGATGGGAAAAATAGTCTTGATCTCTTTGAACAAGTTGAGTATTTCATTCTTCCCATACCATGAATATTAATGTCTTTGAACAAGTTGAGTATTTCATTCTTCCCATACCATGAATATTAATGTGCTTTGATAGCTGCTGTTATGGAACGCCATATACATATGTTTGATGACTTGTTCGCAGTCATCGTTAGGAACGCCATATCACATAATGTTTGTATGTTCACTTTGGTTACAGCAGTATCATATTAACACAAAGACAACTAGGGTTGCTGTGGCATAGTGGTTAGATGCTCGAATCTTGTTACGAAAGTAATCGATTCGCTCCCTCGTAGAACCGTCAGGATATTTTTCCAGTAATCTTTGGTCTCAGTGTGTAGGCGAGATCTAGCGCCTAGTCCTATCGGAGACAGATGATAAAACGTAGGTCCTGTGTTTAAGGTGAACAAGTCAAGAAAACCTTGACATTATCAAATCTAAAAGATAAGGAACGACAAACGTTAGTCGGGCAAAATTCATTAGAACAAAATATAAATATTTCTACAAAATATGTTTACCAATTTTTAGTTATATCGGATCCTCGCCGGTGCTATGGAGTTCGACATAGATTTACCGAGATGTACGAAATAGATCGGAGCACACATGGTTACTCACCGAAGTGCAATCATGATGGTCCAATCATTCGAACAAAGAAAACTGGCTGCTGCTACATATAATAATTAGAAAATTGAAATATGTTGCACATATAAAGAGACATGAAGTGTTGAGGAAGAGAAATATGTTGGACATATAAAGAGACATGAAGTGTTGAGAAAGAGTATTATAGAAGGAGGCAGACCGGTAGAGAGGAGAAGAGGTAGATAATGAAGAAGATTTGTTCCAGGTTTAACTGATGATTTGAGTATCTTCTTTTTTCTTCTGTTGTCTTAACACTGCTACCGGTTTGTTGCCCAGTGTTGTGGTTTTCTGTTTTTGTCTTGCGCTGTTCTGGTGGATTGTGTGATTGTTATTTTTCATCTTTGACAGGATTCTGCTACGCCATCTAACCATCTTTTTCGTGAGTCTTCTCTCGCCTTCTTTCCGGATGTTCTGTTGTAGAAGACTCTGTATACTGTGAGTTGGATGAAATTCTCAAAGTGCCCAAACCACTTATTCTTTGTTCTCAATGTAATTCAAGCACGGTTTTGTGAATTTCTTCTTATGCTGATGTTGATGACTCTGTTTTCTGGTGTTGTTGGTAACTTCGCAGGCAAGCATTCACATGTAGTTATTTTTGTGACTGCGCTTTGCTCAATGTCCATGTTTGGCTCTGTACACAAAGTGGTATGAAAATTCTGTTGTTTAGCTGTCAGTGAAATTTGTGGGTGTCTTAACAATGGGGCTAGCTGGTAGGTTACGCATTTGAGTATAACGACTGCAAAGTCGAAACATCTGACCTATAAAGAAAGAGAGGAGCACAGAGAGAGACAGAGAGAAAAGAGAGAACAGAGAGAGACAGAGAGAGACAGAGAGAGAGACAGACAGAGAGAGAGAAGACAGAGAGAGAGCACAGAGAGAGAGAGCAAGAGAGGAGGAGCAGAGAGAGAGAGATAGAGAGAGAAGACACAGAGAGAAGAGAGAGGAGAAGACAGAGAGAGAGACAGGAGGAGACATGAGTTCTGAAGGATAGTTAAGTAGAAAATGTTCAGCTCTGGACAAGCTTATGATGAATGACACATTATATAATCACATTATGATGACATAGTATAATAATATATATATATAAAATCTAGTATGCTATTATACAAGAAGAGTCTGGTTAATGGATTAGGGGTGCATCTCCATAGGGAGACACGTGTTCAATCTACAGTTAAGTGAAGAATGTCACAGTTAGGTGAAGAATGTCACAGTTAGGTGAAGAATGTCACAGTTAGGTGAAGAATGTCACAGTTAGGTGAAGAATGTCACAGTTAGGTGAAGAATGTCACAGTTAGGTGAAGAATGTCACAGTTAGGTGAAGAATGTCACAGTTAGGTGAAGAATTTCACAGTTAAGTGAAGAATGTCACAGTTAAGTGAAGAATGTCACAGTTAAGTGAAAATGTCACAGTTAAGTGAAGAATGTCACAGTTAATGAAGAATGTCGCAGTTTTGCTGCGATTGCACTAACCAATGCCGCCATTAAGTTTCTAATGGTTTCGTCCCCACTAGCTTAGACCGCCTAAAAGCGGTACTAAGGAAGTAGACGGAAGGTTTAGTAGAAGAGAAAGAAAATGCTCGATATAAACAGCAACTATGCGGGCGGGTGGTGTTGTAAGTGCTGCATATTTCTTTGCCGCTATAGCGGTTTGTGGTACGTACTGAGTTAAACAAGTTGAATAAGATATTTTAAAAGATGTCGAAAATGGAAAGAAAAATAAGAAGGATAGATATGTTTCTTGAACATATTTTAATGTGTATGTGACCAGAGACAAGTTGACCAAGAAACCAGCAATATGTTTACTCTAAATCCTTATCTCAATGTTGACTAAGTTAGTACATAGTTATGGCTTTGACATGCAAACTGGCATAATTCTAGACTTACAAGTTTCCTATTAAGTCGTATCAAAGTTTCTGACAAGTTATGGCACTAAGATATCTTGGGTGACCTGACTGTTATCAGATTTATTATGTCGGGTTTGGGTAATTTTATCTTGTCTTCAATGCTCTAACTAAAATATCAGTCTAGTCCTTGGCATATTAAACAGTGACTATTACATATTAAACAGTGACTATTACATATTAAACAGTGACTATTACATATTAAACAGTGACTATTACATATTAAACAGTGACTATTACATATTAAACAGTGACTATTACATATTAAACAGTGACTATTACATATTAAACAGTGACTATTACATATTAAACAGTGACTATTACATATTAAACAGTGACTATTACATATTAAACAGTGACTATTACATATTAAACAGTGACTATTACATATTAAACAGTGACTATTACATATTAAACAGTGACTATTACATATTAAACAGTGACTATTACATATTTCTAGTGATCCCTAATTTCATTGTGGATGGGATCCAGTTCCTAGTTCTATCGGAGACGGACGGGAAACGTAAGTACTGTTGAGGACGTAAGAGAGCCGCTGACGTATAAAACCACCCGTGTGCTACCGGGCTTGGAAGGGGAGCAAAGAATAGTAACACTGCAACCTACAAAGCATGTCGTAAGAGACGAATAAGGTAAGGGCCTAGGGAAGAAAGCTTATAAGTTAAACCAGAGCAGAAATCGGATGCGCAGGTCTACTTGTAGGCGCATAGCTGGTATAATGGACAATCGCTCTTAGGATCGGATAACATATAGATCACAAAGAGTGGTTAACAAGTGGTCGATAAAGAAGAAGAATCCACAGATTTCTGCGACACTTTATTTACTACGGTAGCTTTCTAGGTCCTACCCCAGTCGCCTCTTACACATTGCATTTGTCGGTGGTACTATTCATTGCTCCCCTGTGACCCCGACAACACATGAGTGACTCAAATCAGTCAAGCCAGTGCCTGACTTCTGTATGCCAATCCGATAATTAAGGCAACCCAGAAACCATTCACAGCTAGGCATATATGTAGATTTATATGGGCTACAACATTTTAAAAAACTTTAATTTCTTCCCATGTGTCAGTAACACATGTACCTATTAAAGAGCTATTAGTGCATCTGTGCTAACATTTAATAATTTAAATATTTGCATTTTTGTATGCCTCAGAAATATATACACTATTCATGAATTAAATAGTTGCGTTAACTAAAATTTGACCAGATTTTGACTATAAGTTTGCCAAACTTGTATAGCATTTACTTAGCTAATTCACTTTTTTTATATCAGTTTTTTTATTGTATCATCAATAGAAATTGAATAGCTTTTATGTTTTAAATCATCAATTTTATTCATCTTTACCTGGTCACCTTCGTTTGCCTCATTTTTCTCTTTCTGAGAGCATCGTTGGTGTTTTTTTTAATTTGTCCAAAAGAATGTTTTAAAACGTGAGGACACGCCCTCATTTAGTACACATCAGTGAATATGAAAAGCTTATTAAACATCAATTAATTATTGCTTTCTGTTAAGTGTGTCTACGTGTACTGTACATATTGATGACAAGCATCCATCTGTAAACAGGATCAAACTTGTCCATATATCAACGCATCGGAGCGGGAAACGAAGAGGTCGTGGTTCAGGTCGCGACGTACTTTTGTGACAAAAATCTCCTCACAAGTAACCGATAATTTCATGAAATGTCTGCTAGTAACAGATAATTTCAAGTATGTCTGCTAGTAACAGATAATTTCATGAAATGTCTGCTAGTAACAGATAATTTCATGTATGTCTGCTAGTAACAGATAATTTCATGTATGTCTGCTAGTAACCGATAATTTCATGAAATGTCTGCTAGTAACAGATAATTTCATGTATGTCTGCTAGTAACAGATAATTTCATGAAATGTCTGCTAGTAAAAGATAATTTATGTATGTCTGCTAGTAACAGATACTTTCTGGAAATGTCTGCTAGTAACAGATAATTTCATGAAATGTCTGCTAGTAACAGATAATTTATGTATGTCTGATAGTAACAGATAATTTCATGAAATGTCTACTAGTAACAGATAATTTATGTATGTCTGCTAGTAACAGATAATTTTATGAAATGTCTGCTAGTAACAGATAATTTCATGAAATGTCTGCTAGTAACAGATAATTTCATGAAATGCTGCTGTAAGTAACAGATAATTTCATGAATGTCTACAAGTAACAGATAATTTCATGAAATGTCTGCTAGTAACCCGATAATTTATGAAAGTCTGCTAGTAACAGATAATTTCATGAATGTCTGTAGTAACAGATAATTTCATGAAATGTCTGCTAGTAACAGATAATTTCATGAATGTCTGGTAAATGAATATCTGTCATCGGATATTTTTCAGAGATTCCAGAATCTCAGTGTAGGTGAGATCTGAGTTCTAGTCCTATCAGAGACAGACGATAAAACGTATATCCCGTGTTCAATTTGAGCATATTAAAGAGCTATTGGCAGTTCAAAATCGAGAAGAGCAGGCTGAAACCACTGTCCAGGCAAAACTCATTAGAAATGATTAAAAATAAAACTCCTACATAAATATTTTCACCATCTTCCAAATTACATTGGGGATCCTCGCCGGTGCTGCGGAGTTCGTGCATTGCAGCTGATACTTTCCTGTGTAAGAAAGAGATCGGAGTCCATATGATTACTCACCGAAAGCACCGATGATGGTGCTATCATTAATAAATCAAATCTGATCAGTAACCCATACTTTGATGTCTAACAAGGTACTAGAGAGAATGCTCAAATCATTCATGGTACATCTCTCTCTCTGTACATCTATGTATCTCTCTGTATCTCTCTGTATCTCTCTGTATTTTCTGTATCTCTCTGTATTCTCTGTATCTCTCTGTATCTCTCTGTATCTCTGTTTTCTCTATTGATACAACCAATACTGACAAAGGATGCGGCCATGGACAGTAAACAAACCGATCGAAAAATCTCTGAGGGCCACAGAGATGTGGTTTTATAGAAGAATGATGAGAATCTTCTGGAATTACTAATATTGAGGTGTTGAATGAGTTTGGTATTTTTCGATCCAGAAACACTAGAGCGTTCAGCTCTTCGGCTCGGTCCCATGGACATCGTAACCCTTCGGTTCGGTGCCACGAACACCGTAAATGTGGAGAACCTGTGGCTTTTCTGCCAACTCGCGGAATTGAACCGCACTCATAGGGGACTTGTCACCCGTCGTCCAACGCGCTAAGAACACTGTGGGCAGATGGGCATTGAATGAAGTCGAGACACAGAGAAAGCTGATCATCATTATAAGACAGAGGCAGTCATCATTTTGTGAACATGTGATGAGAAAGAACAGCTTAGAAAACATTTTAACAACGGTCGCATTGAAACGAAACAAGGAAGGCAGCGGGGAAAATTGTGGATATCCTGACTTCATGAACGATATCCCGACTTCAGAACGATATCCTGACTTCAGAACGATATCACTGGCAATTGACCAGAACGATATCCAGAATTATGAACGATATCCTGACTTCATGAACGATATCCTGACTTCATGAACGATATCCTGACTTCATGAACGATATCCTGACTTCATGAACGATATCCTGACTTCATGAACGATATCCTGACTTCATGAACGATATCCTGACTTCATGAACGATATCCTGACTTCATGAACGATATCCTGACTTCATGAACGATATCCTGACTTCATGAACGATATCCTGACTTCATGAACGATATCCTGACTTCATGAACGATATCCTGACTTCATGAACGATATCCTGACTTCATGGCACGGAAAAACCTCAACATCTCAGATGATAGCAAATACCACAGGCAGAAATTTGTGGAGATTAATAATCAACTACGCCACCACCAGGCATGGCAACTGCTGATGATGATCTCTCTATTGAACCTTATTGACCCTGGTTGGAGCATAGACCCGTCAGCCAACTCATGTCAAGTCTGATCTCTTGAGCTATCTCTTGCAGCTACTGTAAACTCTTCCGTATATCGTTCCAGAAATGAACATGAAAGTCGTGGCATATCATTTACAGGACGGCGCCACCAAATACAATAAACGTGTCGTTGATTTACTAGGTACCACTTACACGTTCAGTAGCTAACCATTTCTTTCTCAACAGTTGTTCACCACTTTTCTCAGTCTCTGACTGCTTCTTGTGGAGCATAGGAGCTCAACAGTTATTCACCACTTTTCCCAGTCTCTGACTGCTTCTGGTGGAGCATAGGAGCTCAACAGTTGTTCACCAATTTACCCAGTCTCTGACTGCTTCTGGTGGAGTATAGGAGCTCAACAGTTATTCACCAATTTTCCCAGTCTCTGACTGCTTCTGATGAAGACCTCTCAGGATAGTACAACATCCTTCAGTTCCTAAAGAAGACTTCGTCTTCAGGTCGGTTTAGCCCGTCCACTTGTCCGTTGTCCTTGCAGGTTCCTTTAAATGCCTGTCTAATGACAGTCGGCTTTTTGTCTTCCGCATGGTATGTTTCGACCACAGCCATTTTTCTTCTCTTACTCTGGATCATCATCGGTTGTGTTTCTTTTCTTATCTCCACAGCCTTGTATGTGCTTTGTGTGCTTGAGTGCTGTGACTTGTATGTGCTTGTGTGTGCTTGTGTGTGCTTGTGTGTGCTTGTGTGCGCTTGTGTGCCTGTGTGTGCGCTTGTGTGCGCTTGTGCCTTATGCGCTTGTGTGCGCCTTGTGTGCCTTGTGTGTGCTTGTGTGTGCTTGTGTGTCTGTGTGTGCTTGTGTGTGCTTGTGTGCTTGTGTGTGCTTGTGTGTGCTTATGTGCTTGTATGTGTAGTGTGCTTGTGTGTGCTTGTTGTGCTTTGTGCACTTGTGTATTGCTTGTGTGTGCTTGTGTGCATGTGATGTGCTTATGTGGCTGTGTGTGCTTGTGTGCTTGTGTGTGCTTGTTGTGGCTGTGTGTGTGCTGTGTGTGCTTGTGTGTGCTTGTGTTGCTTGTGTGTGCTTTGTATGTGCTTGTATGTGCATTTATTGAATTGTTTTCAAAGATGCTTTTACTTACCATTGGAATTATTATGTATGATTCTAAGAACAAGCTTCAAATCTTTCAGAGAAGAAAACAAATGTATTTCATTATGAGCGAATGCCGTATATTCTTGGTTTTGTTGTATGAAAGAAAAGAACCCATCTTTAAACCAAGAAGTATATTGTTGGTTTTGTTGTGTGAAAGAAAAGAACCCATCTTCAAACCAAGAAGTATATTGTTGGTTTGTGTCTGAAAGAAAAGAACCATCTTTAAACCAAGAAGTATATTGTTGGTTTTGTTGTATGAAAGAAAAGAACCCATCTTTAAACCAAGAAGTATATTGAAGAATACGTTTTTTTTAAATCTGTAATCGTAACGTTACAGATTACATGACCTGCAAGCAGTTTATCAATACTGCTCTATACTGGGCAACTCTTTCAATCTCTTTTAGGCGGAAATGGCTTGTCACATTGAGCACATATCGAATGATCCATTTAACTTTAATTTGTATACCAGGGTAAGGGGGAGTACAAGTCAATGATCATGCATATCACCTGGTGGATACAGCAGTGGTTGTGGAAGGACAGTCAAATTTTGCATATCACCTGCTGGCATAAGCAGTGGTTGTGGAAGGAATGTCAATGATCATGATATCACCTGGTCATACAGCAGTGGTTGTGAAGGACAGTCAATGATCTGCATATACACTGGTGGATACAGCATGGTTGTGGAAGGACAGTCAATGATCATGCATTACCGGTGGATACAGACAGAGGTTGTGGAAGGACAGTCAATGATCATGCAATTACCTGGTGGATACAGCGTGGTTGTGGAAGACAGTCAACGATCTGCATATTACCTGCGTGGATACTAGCAGTGGTTTGAAGGACATTCAATGATCATCATATCACCTGGTGATACACAGTGGTTGGAAGGACAGTCAATGATCATATGTTACCTGGTGGATACGCAGTGGTTGATGGAAGGACAGTCAATGATCACATTTCACCTGGTGGATACAGCACTGGTTGTGGAAGGACAGTCAATGATCATGCATATACCTGATACACGTGGTTGTGGACAGTCAATGATCATCAACACTGGTGGATACAGCATGGTTGTGGAAGGACATCAATGATCATACTATATTCCTGGTGGATCACAGAGGTTGTGAAGGACAGTCAATAGTTTTGCTTCGACATTAATGCCATAGATGACGTTGTAATATGTCTTTGAAATGTTTATAAATCTACATTCTTCAGAGTGAGTGAAATGGAGCTGTAACATCACATTGTTTTAGAGACACATGATATTTGAATTAATCAGCAAGAACAGTTGTATTCAATGTTATACTATGCAGCAAAGTTGTGATTGTCGATTATACTATGAGCACAATGACGGTTGTGATGTAGTCGTTATACTATGGTTAAATATTTCCATGTCATCAGAGCACATATGTACATTTCAATTCATCAGAGCCATATGTACATTTCCAATGTCATCAGAGCACATATGTACATTTCCAATGTCATCAGAGCACATATGTACATTTCCAATGTCATCAGAGCACATATGTACATTTCCAATGTCATCAGAGCACATATGTACATTTCCAATGTCATCAGAGCACATATGTACATTTCCAATGTCATCGGAGCACATATGTACATTTCCAATGTCATCAGAGCACATATGTACATTTCCAATGTCATCAGAGCACATATGTACATTTCCAATGTCATCAGAGCACATATGTACATTTCCAATGTCATCAGAGCACATATGTACATTTCCAATGTCATCAGAGCACATATGTACATTTCCAATGTCATCAGAGCACATATGTACATTTCCAATGTCATCAGAGCACATATGTACATTTCCAATGTCATCAGAGCACATATGTACATTTCCAATGTCATCAGAGCACATGTGACATTTCCAATGTCATCAGAGCACATATGTACATTTCAAGGTGAAGAGACATTTCTCTGATTTCATCACCTCACTAGTACGCATTAAAATAATTATTTTTCTTTGATCAACGTCACACAATAAATTATATTTTTTAGTTTTAGTTTTTCATATTTATTTTCTTTTAGTTCCATGTTTTTATTGTTTAGCAGTTAGTAGGCATACTATTTCTTTCACTGTGTCTTTGATGTGTTTCATATATGACAGAGATCTGGTATCATAGGTTGTTCCTGTATATTTTCTGTCATAATAAATCTTTAGGTGAAAACGTCGCTCTCTTAGTGTATCACTGGTATCCAATTGATGCTGCATCGACCTGAGAGCCATTACAGTCAGAAAAAAAGTCATTTGCACTGTAGAACTGAACCCGAACCAAGTGCCTGCGAGTAAGGCCCTATCCACTATGCTATCGCGTCTCTCTGAACAGGAAAAATTGTAATAATTAATTTTTACTCACATTCAAATCCTTCTGCCGAGTTTTCACTCTCATCCATAGCCAGAAGAACCTTACGATGATCTCCCATTTTAACAGTCAAATTGAAATGAGAATTTCCTTCTAGACCAACTTGTAACAGCTATCACTTAGATGTTACTGCTGTCTATCATTAGCTGAAAGTTATAGTAGTCACCGTGCTCAAGAATTTACGTTGCAAGTATTTCGCCAGGTGGATTTTGTGTTTGGGCCAAATCTAAATAACTTTTAATATTATCAATAACCAAATCTAAATAACTTTTAATATTATCAATAACCAAATCTAAATAACTTTTAATATTATCAATAACCAAATCTAAATAACTTTTAATATTATCAAAATAAAAACAAATTATCTAATCTATAACTTTTAATATTATCAATAACCAAATCTAAATAACTTTTAATATTATCAATAGCAAATCTAAATAACTTTTAATATTATCAATAACCAAATCTAAATAACTTTTAATATTATCAAAAACCCAAATCTAAATAACTTTTAATATTATCAATAACCAAATCTAAATAACTTTTAATATTATCAAAAACCCAAATCTAAATAACTTTAATATTATCAATAACAAATCTAAATAAAACTTTTAATATTATCAATAACCAAATCTAAATAACTTTTAATATTATCAATAACCAAATCTAAATAACTTTTAATATTATCAATAACCAAATAAAGGTTGGAGAAGATTATGATTATATAAAGTATTTTTTCCCAAGAACAAAAAAGAGAGTTTTGATATTTATCCAAATTTAATGCAATGACTCCTAGAGCAGATTAAATCTTATTGTCCATTAACAGAGACGTTTTTTGTTTGTGTGTGTGTGTGTACTTATGTTTGTCTATGTAATAATGCACTTGCTCGTAGCTTAAACCAGCTTTGGTGTGAATATATTTTTGACTTGTATGTTAAATAGGTCTTGATTTCTCATAACTTGATATTCGTAACTTGAATATTGATTCATTTTCTTTTTCTTGACACAGAAGACAAAGTTGCAACTGTTGATCTATTATTATCTCGATATTTTCTTTTAAACAGAAGACAAAGTTGCAACTGTTGATCTATTATTATCTCGATATTTTCTTTTAAACAAAAGACAAAGTTAACTGTTGATTATTATCGATATTTTTAAACAGAGAAAAGTTGCAACTGTTGATCTATTATTATCTCGATATTTTCTTTTAAACAGAAGACAAAGTTGCAACTGTTGATCGATTATTATCTCGATATTTGGCTTTCATCATTTTAACATGCCAGGTTCTTACTTACATCTTCTTCGTCGTTTTGAAATATACATTTTGGAGGGAATATTTTTCCTCTGTTGTCTGACCTCAGGTGGAAGATGGAATTAGTTGTCCACTCTTGCCGTTAAGTGTAGAGGCGGGAGCTTTAATTTGCGCTTTAGGGCTAGATGAGTCGCCCTTGTGCGGTCTTGATATTGTCTATCCATCTTTTCTTGGTCTTCCTTTAACTCTATTACACGTCTCTTTTATTGTATGCTGTTTTTGCTCTTTGGTTGAATTCCATTCTCATTAATTGCCCAAACTGCTGCATGTGTTGTCTTTCAATGTATTGGTGCATGATGTTATGCCCACTCTGCTTCTGATGTTATCATTTCGTAGTTTATCTTTCCTGGTGACCCCCAATGCCTTCCTCCAGCATGTCATTTCCCACGTGGGGGTCTTACTGTAGTGTGTTGCTGTCAGAGACCAAGTTTGGCCCATCATAATCCAATAATAAAGCTATTGGAAAGTGACAAGACCTGAATATGAAGAAACAAAGTGCCACAATTGCTTGACCTCATGTAGAGTTTTATTTTATTTGAGTATAGCAGATATCACGCTTTCCTTTCTTTTCTTTTCTTAGTGTCTTTCATCGTCTCTGTTATCTTTGAGGCCCACCTATTGCATGGCCGGCCTTTTGCTTTGTATCCATTGTATCAGAGTAACATTGCTCTTTGATGCGCACTGTCTGTTAGTAATCAGCTTATGGGACCGAACCATTTAATTTGTAGTTTCTTGATGAAGTTTAGTACTGATGTTGTACACACTTTTATCCTGTTGTCTTCATTTCTCAACCAGTCTCTTCTTGTTACACCCAGCATTCTGCGTAGACATTTCATCTCTGTTGTGACTAGTTTTCTTATATCTTTTGTTGTCAGCGTCCAGGTTTAGCGCTGATGTATAATCCAAAATAATGAAAATAACATTGCAGTTCACTTATTTGGTTTCCCGTGTGATTTCATGAAAGATAACAACAGAGAAATTATGCAACGATGTATGTAAGTGACATTAACTTTTTAAAAATTTTAATTAAAATATGGAACTACAAGTTTCATAGTTTTAAACTAAATTCAAATTTGTTTTCCCAGGCTCTCGTTCACCAGTCTTACACCCCCCAACAAGCGGTACTACATGCAGTAATAACAGTTGTACAAAAATCAAATTAAAAAATGTCAGGGTTAACACTAGTGTCAACTATTATAACGAGGAGAAGATGGAAATATGTTTGGCTTACTCTGATACGAAATGATCAAAAAATAACAAAGCATGATTTACATGGTTCGAGACAGAAAGGGGGCACTAGAGATACTCTCAAACCAACTTTCACGAAATTGGCGAAAAATATTAGACTCAATACCATAGAAAAGATCGAACGAGTATCCCAAGATAGAGGGGGTATGGAGACATTCCGTGTATGCTCAATCTATCGCATAAAGGTTCAAGGGTAACATAATATAATAGTAGAATTCGACATGACCAGTAGATAGTCTTGTGAAGGGAATGAGCACAGTGAATCCTACCTTGACTGCTGTATCATTGAGCAGCACTATGAGCCCTACCTTGACTGCTGTATCATTGAGCAGCATTATAGGCTACCTGACTGCTGTATCATTGAGCAGCACTATGAGGGCCCCACCTTGGCTGCTGTACTTGAGCGACTATGAGCCGCAGCACTTTATGAAGACCCTACCTTGGCTGCTGTATCATTGAGCAGCACTATGAGCTACCTTGCTGCTGTATCATTGAGCAGCACTATGGCCCTACCTTGGCTGCTGTATCATTGAGCAGCACTATGAGCCCTACCTTGGCTGCTGTATCATTGAGCAGCACTATGAGCCCTACCATGGCTGCTGTATCATTGAGCAGCACTATGAGCCCTACCTTGGCTGCTGTATCATTGAGCAGCACTATGAGCCCTACCTTGGCTGCTGTATCATTGAGCAGCACTATGAGCCCTACCTTGACTGCTGTATTATTGAGCAGCATAGAGACTTTCTTCTTACGCTACTACTAGAGCAGCCCAATTTTGACTTCATATCGTAATGGATAAGAAATCAACATAGATCTCAGCCCTTTAACGGTATGTGCCTTAAGACCAACTAGCTCACGGGGAAGTTTAAAATTTCTGTTGAATGGGGAGGGCGGTTTTTATATATGTTTGATAGAACACTTAAGCTTGTATGCAATTTGACACAACTGTACATGTCTATGATTATTTATTGATAACGAGTGTTACTGATATTCCTTAGTATATAACCTGGATTTGGCATGTTATGTTGATTTTAAAATATATTCGTCTTTATGGAATAATACTGGAATACTAGCATTACGTGACAGTTGGTATTCTCCTAAATCCACGTTTGTTATTGAAGATGGTTTCACATGCAGGTCCCAAAGTATATTCTACGCTATCACTTGCAAGCGGTGTGCTAAAGCATATATCAGCGAAACAGGCAACAGCTTAGTGACGTTTCGGCTAACACTTACGCGATATATGTCAATGCTCTGTGACCACTGCAGCCACTTATTTCAAAGGAACTGACCATTTGGGAGCTCGTGACGTCCAGGTCATAGCCATCCGATCTGATGATCGCAGTCGATTTGCTCTGGAGAATCGTTTTTTTTTCGTTATATGGTACCTTGTGACCTCATGGACTCAACGCTCTACATTCCAATGCTTCTTAGTACTTTCTCTTCTCATCCTCCATATTCTATATGTGTATATGTTAAATGTATATGTCATATATTTACTTGATTTTTAAAAATTGTTTCTCTTCTTTTCCCACTTCTAGTTTTTTGCATTTATTTCGTTATTCGTTTCTAGTCACATATTTTCATTCATCTTTTGACCGTTGTAATATCTTTGTCAAAGTCTATATGTAGTGTGATGTGAAATTCGTCACTCCTGTTGTATTGTTTGCTTGATAAAGGCCTTTTGGTCGAAACGTTGCTGTGATTGTCATTGTTTCTGTATTTTGTAAAACTACAGTACTTTGTTCTCCTTCTTTGCGTTCGTTCTTTACGACCAATTTGAATCACTCTTTGTGATATGTTTGATCTTTGCCAAGAACGTGTATACGTTGCACATTGGTTTGTAGGCCCCTAAACGCATAGACTTCTAAGTACTTTGTTATTACGTGTTTCGCCATTCTACAGAAGTCTCCATCTATATTGATTCTTATTTCTAAATTTTTACATATATATGGAGAACTATGTGTGTGCGCGTGTGTGTGTGTGAAAGAGAGAGAGAGAGAGAGAGAGAAAGAGAGAGAGAGAGAGAGAAGAGAGAAAGTCAGGGAAGTAAATAATGACTTGCATTGCTAACTGAAGCGCTGACACATCAGGAGATCAGACTAACAGAACAACCCATGTGATTTAATCTGTCCTCAATAGTAAAGTACAACATATCGTTATGCCAGTTTGGACAGATTATATTATGCAATCAATCAGTAATTTAACAGCGCTACATAATACTGGTATGTGCGTGTTCTCATCTTGTACCAGTGATGTCCCAACAGTATCTATTCGCTAGTCGAATACATATAATTATGTGCGTGTTCTCGATCCCATCTTGTACCAATCACGTCCCAACAGTATCTATTCGCTAGTCGAATACCTATAATTATGTGCGTGTTCTCGATCCCATCTTGTACCAATCACGTCCCAACAGTATCTATTCGCTAGTCGAATACCTATAATTATGTGCGTGTTCTCGATCCCATCTTGTACCAATCACGTCCCAACAGTATCTATTCGCTAGTCGAATACCTATAATTGCCAGGATCTGAAAGTAACTAATCATTATCGTTGGCCTCTTTGTCTCAAGAGACATCGATATAAAGGGAAGACTGCAGTAAAACTATGTAGCAATGTCGATATAAAGGAAGACTGCAGTAAAACTATGTAGCAATGTCGATATAAAGGAAGACTGCGTAAAATATGTAGTAATGGCGAAACACGTTTTGTTTATACGTGTTTCGCTATCAAAAAATAGGTTTTACGTCACGTAGTTTGAAGACTGGAGGAATGCTACAATTGTTCCCATCTGGAAGAAAAAAGGTAGCAAGAGGGACTGTACAAAGTACAGAGGCATAGCGCTAATGAGCCACTGGAAAATATTCTGCAAAATACTGAGAAAAGGCCCCGCCACATCATCGAGCCACAGCTTAATGACTCCCAAATGGGATTCAGGAAGAACAAAAGCTGTACAGACGCAATATTCGCCCCCAGGCAGTTAGTAGAAAGGACTGTCGAATCCGACAAACATCTACATGTTGCATTTGTAGATCAGGAAAAAGCGTTCGACCGCGTGGATAGACACAGTTGTGGGAAAAAACTAACAACCTATGGGGTTAATGACCACCTAATCAACCTTTGCAAGAGCCTTTATACTGACAGCCAATGTACGATTAGAACAAATACAGGATTATCAGAAAAATTTCACGTAAGGTCAGGAGTAAGACAAGGTTGCGTACTATCCCCGCTGCTGTTAATCACGTATATTAACCACATCTGTAAAATAGCTAACACCAGCGAAGGGAAAAAACCTCGAGAGTTCTTAAAAGTATTTCTTTTTTCAGACGATCAGGCACTCATATAAACAACAGAAGAACAGCTACAACAACACATCAACAGACTCCAGTTAGCATGTAACGAATACAACATGAGAATAAACATTGATAAAACAGAAGTAATGACATTCGCCAGAGAGGAAAGCACTACCAATATCTCCATCGACAATCGCCCACTAAATCAGTAAAGATTTCAGATGCCTGGGAGCATTTTTCAGCAAACGGAAGAATAACTAATGAAATTCAACACAGATGCAACAAAGCAAATCAAATGATAGGGCAAATGGCGCCAATTTTAAGATACAAACACGTCACCATGAACACAAAAAGAACAATGTTCAGCACAATCTTTCTCCCAACATTATGTTACCAATTGCCCAAACCTGGACGCTGACAACAAACGATAAAGAAAACTAGTCACAACAGAGATGAAGTGTTTACGCAGAATGCTGGGTGTAACAAGAAGAGACCGGATGAGAAATGAAGACATCAGGAAAACAGTGGGTACAACATCAGTACTAGACTTCATCAAGAAACAACAAATTAAATGGTTCGGCCACGTAAGCAAATTACCATCAGACAGTGCACCTCAAAGAGCAATGCTGCTCGATACAATGGGCACAAAACAAAAGGCCGGCCACCAAAGATGGACCTCAGAGATAACAGAGGCTAGAAAGAGACTATTTATAAAGCGCATACTAGGGCCCGTTTTGAAATCTCTTCCTGACCTGACGCTGTGAGGCATACAGGATTCGAGAAGAAGAAGAAGTTTGATCTTGCTAAATCACGTCTCATGTGGCTGTAAAGGTCTATTCTGCAGTGGTAATCCTTGCCACAGTTCCTGCATGTGAAACCGGAGAATGGAGCTGATACATAAGATAGTCTCTCTGAACTCTGCTCGTTCTCCAATGTCTCTAAATGTGGTGGTGTTTTCTTTACTTTTTTAGCCACCTCACTGTCGTTCGCCATACTTGCCTGGTTTTTTTATTCAACCGCTCAAAATTGTCTTTGTCTATGCTTCATGAAGTTAGATCACGTTTGGAGATGTCAATGAAAAATTGTCTTTGTCTATGCTGCATGAAGTTAGATCACGTTTGGAGATGTCAATGAAAAATTGTCTTTGTCTATGCTGCATGAAGTTAGATCACATTTGGAGATGTCAATGAAAAATTGTCTTTGTTTATGCTGCATGAAGTTAGATCACATTTGGAGATGTCAATGAAACATTGTCTTTGTCTATGCTGCATGAAGTTAGATCACATTTGGAGATGTCAATGAAAAATTGTCTTTGTTTATGCTGCATGAAGTTAGATCACATTTGGAGATGTCAATGAAACATTGTCTTTGTTTATGCTGCATGAAGTTAGATGACGTTTGGAGATGTCAATGAACACAGTACCAAATAGTATCTTCTTCTTCTAACGCTCCACATCGACCACTTGTTAATTACTCTGTGTGATTTGTATGTGATCTGAGCCTAAAAGCGATTGTACGTTGTGCCAGTTATGCGCCTATAAGTAGGCCAGTACATCCGATGTCTGCGATGCTTTTTATTTATTAGAGTAGCTTCCCTAGGTCCTACATCCCGTCAGCTCTCGACATACGTGCTTGTAGGTGGCAGTGGTACATGTTAGCTTCCATTGTGGGTACCGGCCAGCACTGTCGGCATAGAATATAGACAACATTATTCGCTACGTCATCACTACTATCTCACGGGCTGGTGTCGTCCCACGGGATCATTGTCTTCAGTGCGACATCACTACTATCTCACGGGCTGGTGTCGTCCCCACGGGGATCATTGTCTTCAGTGCGACATCACTACTATCTCACGGGCTGGTGTCGTCCCCACGGGGAATCATTGTTTTCAGTGGATTTCAGAGGCAAGTTATGTTCCTTTTTCAAACATTCAAAAACAAAATTGAAGCTTTTCAAACTAGGTGTTATAAAAATAAGTTCTTAGATCATCCTGGACAGATCAGGAAGAACAAAGACATCCTACAGCGCCTTCATATCAAGGGCATTGGCTCATAAATAACATCATGAATATGACATGACATATTTTGGCCACATTAAACGCCACAGTGGTCTGGAGAGAAAGATACTGGAAGGCACGGTTCGTGGAAAACGAGGCAGTGGACGACCAAGACGAAGATTGACCAAGATGACCATGACATCAAAGAAACCTTGAACACGACGCTAGAATATTTGCAGAGGCTTTTCAGGTGGGCTGTTATGACATGCAACGTTCCGCAATGGACATGTTACTGCTTGATGTTTCTTTTTAAAATTTCCCCCTGCATGTTTTTTAAAAAAATATCTATGTCCTGCTTGATTTTTT
>JADZMA010000993.1:0-26907 GCA_020796225.1 Arion vulgaris
GAAATGATATTCTTCACGCATTGAGAGAATCTTTCCGAACAGAGGAGTTTCAAGGCTGTGAATCCCACTCCCTGACCAGATTGAAAGAGATGGGTGTCAATATTGGTGCAGCCTGAAAAGAATGACATACTAAATATGCAAAGAGATTGATTAATCAACATCGAACTGGCGTGTTGGGTTGCTGGACGCTGCTGGATTTGCGGAGATTGGAGCACCTATGGACATGTCCAGAGTGTTATGATGATAGTCCTCATATAACTGATAACTGATAGAATTGTTTTGTTGTTGTACCAAATGAAATTGTTTTGTTGTTGTATCAAATGAAATTGTTTTGTTATTGTATCAAATAGAATTATTTTGATGTTGTACCAAATGAAATTGTTTTGTTATTGTATCAAATAGAATTGTTTTGCTGTTGTATCAAATGAAATTGTTTTGTTATTGTACCAAATGAAATTGTTTTGTTATTGTATCAAATGAAACTGTTTTGTTATTGTATCAAATAGAATTGTTTTGTTATTGTATCAAATAGAATTGTTTTGCTGTTGTATCAAATGAAATTGTTTTGTTATTGTATCAAATGAAACTTTTGTTATTGTATCAAATAGAATTTTGTTATTGTATCAAATAGAATTGTTTTGATGTTGTACCAAATGAAATTGTTTTGTTATTGTATCAAATGAAACTGTTTTGTTATTGTATCAAATGAAATTGTTTTGTTATTGTATCACAATAGAATTGTTTGTTATTGTATCAAATAGAATTGTTTTGCTGTTGTATCAAATGAAATTGTTTTGTTTGATCAAATGAAACTGTTTTTATTATCAAATAGAATTGTTTTGTTATTGTATCAAATAGAATTGTTTTGCTGTTGTATCAAATAGAATTGTTTTGATGTTGTACCAAATGAAATTGTTTTGTTATTGTATCAAATGAAATTATTTTGAGCAATAGTTTCCCAGGAAGCCATATCTTTGTTGAAGTTCTTAAAATATATTTTAGCTCTTTTACATGTTTCTTTCTGTTTTCCAACCGTCCAATTGTGCTTACTGAGCTCGCTGTACAACAGTTGTGTTTTGGATATATCCTTATTGGGAGGTAACATTATAAAAATAAAAATTATATGTTTACAGTGGAGGTAACAAAAGAAAGTTGAGCACAGCCATGGCTTTGATTGGTGACCCTCCTTTTATCATGCTAGATGAACCATCATCTGGTATGGACCCTAAAGCCAGAAGAAATCTTTGGACTGTTTTGTCACAGGTTAGAGCATCAGGTCGCACACTGGTGCTGACATCTCACAGGTAATAACTTTCTTTGTGGTTAATGTCATTGTTTCTGTGCTGTAGTAGAAATCACAGTTTTGATAGCATTTCATAGACACAATCTGATTACAGTGTTGATAGTATTTCACAGACACACTGATTACAGTGTTGATAGATTTCATAGACATACTGATTACAGTGTTGATATCATTTCATAGACACACTCTGATCACAGACAATGATGTGGATACAATGTAAAAAAGCACAGTTTGATGATAATGTACAATTCAGTTCTTTCATTTATGGTACCTGAGATTGTAAGAATTCTTTTTGTTATGCAGCTTCTCTGGATATCTGATTATCTAGTACAGGGCAAATATTCTTCCAGATTCAGTGATTCAGATCCAGATAGGACTACCATATTTGTACTTCGGTGAATAATAATGTCAAATCTCTTTCTTAAACATGAAGATCTCAGTGACAGGGAACAAACTTATGCAGTAACAGCAAGGGTCCGTGATGTAATTTTGAGAATGGTGAAAAATTTGGAGGAATTTTTTAATTGGCATTAATTATTATTGTCTAAGCAGTGGTTTTACAGTCTACTCATATTGATTTTCAACTGGCAAGTGTTCTCTTGTGTTCACCTTGAACACAGAACCTATGTTTTATCCTTCACCTCCGGGTAGGACTAGGCACTTGGTCTCATCTACTCATGGCATATAGTGAGTATCGTAAATAAGGGCATATATAATCTATATTATTAATTTTTATGCGTAAACACTACTTTTTTTTAAAAAAAATCTATATCTCAATGTTAAACCAAAGTAAAAAACCAAGGATAAAACAAGATATAAATTTTTTCAACAGAGAAAAAAAAAAGGGAAAAATTTTTGAATATCTCGTTTGACTTAAAACAGATAAAAGGGAATGGGAAATTAAAAGTAAAAAATATACCCTATAAAAATTAAAACTAAAAGCAATAGAACTTTTAAAAAAAATATAGACAACTAAAGTTTTTATCCCCCAGTGGAACATGTTGGGGAGAAGCAGGGACAAAATATGTTTTTAAATAAGTGTTACAAAAACCCTCCATAACCATGGACAGAAAAGAGAAAAAATAGTTTCACCCAGAAGGAACTAAAAATTAAAAATTAATTAAAGTGAAAAATTATTTTTAAAAAAAGCCCAAAAAAAGGGGAAGACCATTTCTGGGTTTCCCAAAAAAGAGAAGAAGGAGAAAGCCATGGTGGGAAGATAGATTCAGGTTTAACTAGTTGCAGCTATGAAGGGAAACCTGATGACGTTGGGAAAAATTTCCAAAGGCCCAAGGTGCCAAAAAACCGGGAAACTTAAGTCCAAAGGTGCTCAAAAAAAAACTTTTGATTAAAAGAATGAGCTCAAGGTTTTGATGAAATAGGGTCAGCAATTTAACTTTTTTCCATGTGGGAAAAACATGATCAGCAATTTAACTTTTTCCCATATGGGGAAAACAGTCACAATTCCTTTTTCCAACATGAAATACGATCAGAAATTTTCCTTTTTTCCTTTACTAAAAAACGATCCTTTAACTTTTTCCCGAAAAATAAAAATAGAAATTTTAAATCTTTCCCAAAGGGGAAAACATTATCAAATTTTAATTTTTTCCATGTGGTTTTTCACATTTTAAATTAAATTTGGGGTTAAAAAAAAAAAGGGGAAAAAAAAAGGGAAAAATCATAACTATTTAAACAAAAAGACTTTTTAAAATTTATAATATATTTTATATATAATATATATATATATATATATATTTTTATTATATTTACTAATTTTAAGAAAACTGAAAAACCCTATTAGAATAAGTTTAAAAAATTAGTAGAAGTAAAATAGCAAATAAAACCAGAAATTTCTTATAAGGGGAAAAACTAATGGTGCAGTGTCTAATGGCAACGAATAACTGTGGGGAATTAATGTTTGGTGTGGAAAGGGGAAAACCATGAAAAAACTATGCTGAAGAATCAAAATTGATCTTAAAGAATTTTTTAAAAAAAATTGATTGAAAAGATAATTGATTGGGGAAATAATTTATTGGGAAAATAGATGTTGAAAAAGGTAGTTGATTGAAGAAGTAATTATTAAGAAGATAGGATTGAAGAACTTAAAAGATAAAAATAAAAAGGTATTGATTGAAGAAAAGTTTATTGAAGAATTTTAAAATTCTGTTTTTTCAGCGTGAAGTGGGGTTATGTACTACAAACTATATAAATTCAAAAAACAGATAACACATAAAATTATCAACATATGAAGCATACAAGTGTTTAAAAATTCCTAATGGTTTAAAAACATGTAAGTATATTTATTTTAAAAAATTTTTTTGTTCAAAATTTCATGACTGAATCTATGAAGTTAAATTTAAAAAACATATGATCAATGCTAAAAATTTTATTTTTCAAATGAAAATAGAATATTTATTGAAAAGAAAAAGACAAAATACCCACATGTTAGGCTGTGTGAGGAAACACTCCCAAAACTTGGTTATCCCCCCGAGGAAAAAATAAATAGATATATTTGAAAAAGGCAGTTTTACTGAAGTATGAAAGGGTGTTTAAATTTAGAGAGCTTTTTTGATATTCTCCTGCCCAGGCTAGGGCCAAAAGAGACTATATCCAGAAAAATGGGCCTATCAAACACGAGGAGGGCCTCTTTCACCCCCATTTCTCCCAAGATTAGAAAACAGGGGACGACAAGATAACCAAACCCGAATCCAAAGTCAAACTTTTTCCATCTGGGGGATGTCAGCATGGGAAAAAAAATCAAGTTGTCACAGAAAAAACCCCAAATTTACCGCTGAAAAAAAAAAGGCCAAAAATATATTGATTAAAATTTTACCTATTTTTTCAACTAAAAAAAAAACTTAACTAAAACAATATCTGATCTATATGAAGTCATGAACTAAAAAAAACAGTCTTTTTTTTGGTTTTATAATATTTTCTACATCCACTTTCTGGACAGTGGGGGGAAATTTTATTTTTTACTACTTTTATAATGGTTTGGAGATTTATGTGCCTGGGTAGTCCTCAACATCTGAAGAACAAATTTGGAAAAGGGATACACTCTCATTACACAACTTGGCACTCTAGCAGATGGAACTACTGCACCCAACCAACCTGTTATTAACTACATCACTTCTTACTTCCCAGGTTCAAAGGTAAAGAAACATCTAAGATTTAGTCTTTTTGAAGTTGTGAAACACATTGTTTGTCTGTTTTTTCAATTAATCAACTTTGATGCAAAAACTGTAAAGGATGACAGTGTAATGCCTTGCTGTAACTATACAGCTTCACGCTTCACGTAATTCTTCACATCTAATCAAAGTAGTTCTTCGCTTTTTTCCCAATTATTAAAAATTTCTATAGTGTAGTTGAAACGAAAGGAAGCTGAATTACATGAAAATTATACATTCTAAATCAACGGAAACTGAAAACGCAACGCAACTAATAGTGTATTTTTGTGAAGATTGGCAAAGATAAAAGATCCGGTTTATTATACATGCAAAGGAATGACCGCCACAGGCACAAAACGGGAAACCTAGAGAAGTAGAACTTCACTAAATGTCACTGGTTCACGGCAAGTCGTTCAGACTACAGGTCTCCTGAAAGATCTCACTTGAATGAGCTAACCAAATTTTAAAATTTGTTATTAAATTTGAGAGGAATTGGGTCCCTTTTCCCAAAAGATGTCATCTAAAGCATGAATTGTATTTTCGTTTTTAAGAAGTGGTTTGAATCCAGAATTAAGGCCTGGTGTATCCCCTGTTTTGGGGTAAACCGTTTGTGGGTCTGCAGGTAGAAATATGGTGTCGTTTTTGCTTGGCGAGGGCGCAGTCTTGCCGCAAAACGGTGGGGGGCAGCGCTTGGTCGTTTTTTAATTTCGCAGGGGACATCGGGATCCGCCTGAAAGACACTGTCTCCCCCCCGACTTGTCGGTCCAGCCCACCCCGGGACAGCTATCGGGTTGATCCTGCCAGAGTCTTTGCTTGTCTCAAAGATTAACCCATGCATGCAATTTCACACTGTCCAGGTAAACCCCCAATGGCTCTTTAAATGAAAGGGTTTCCCTTTAGATGACAGTTTGGGGTCAAAGGCATGGAGGCTAATGAACCAGGGAGGGGGCGATACAAGACCCTGCTCCCCTTTGAATTGGGACCCGGGAAACAGACTGTGGTTCCATCTGGCAAAGGGGAGCAGGGATCAGGAGATCACAGGTAGTGGTAAAAAGTGCACCAAAAGATGAGGAGATGGGGCGATCAGGACCGAAAAACCCCGATCAAAGCACGATCCCGGTCCGCTAAAATATGCCCAAGTTCAAAAGAGAACAGCAGCGCATTTCCGAACAAAACAGTGGGGGTAGTAAACACTGAAAAAGCAATGCAGGGGCCCGGAAATCCCAAACAACGCCACATTTCCGGCCAAAGTCAACTAAAATATGCCCATGTTCAAATAAGAAGTACAAAAAGCAATACTAGCGTCCGTGAACAAAACAGTGGTGGAAGAGCAAACACTGAAAAGCAATACAGGGGCCGGAAATCCCGAACAACGAATTTTCCTGGCAGAAGTCCGAAAAAGCCCAATTTAAAAAAAAGTATGAAACAGAGTAGAGCGCCGAGAAAAAACAATAACTTCCCAGGTAATTGCCCGAATTAAAGGGAGAGGGTACCCGGATATGAAGAAACCCGGGGCCATGCGCACAAGTCAAGCTGAGTGTGGAGCAGTCCAGGCAGGGTATAAGAAACGGCAGATATGTAAACATGATGGCAGTTTTCCCGGCAGAGCAAAAGGCTGAGCGGGGGTGAGAGGTGCATCCAGAATGGAGAAAAACTGAGCAGAGCACAGTTGAGCACCTTGCCAGGCATCCGATGCACGAAATGTGGTAATCGGACATGCGGAAAGAGCATAAAACTCTGTATATGGGGCCCAAAGGGCGGGGGGAAAAAAGGAAGGGGAGCAACCCCAAAAGATTCTAGTGCCTTACAAAATTGTCCTCCAGACAGCCAAGCGGGGAATTGTTCACGAAATTAACACCCCCCGAAAATGGGGGGGTGATGAACGCAGTAAAATTTTCACTGATAGCGTAAAAAAACAACCCCTAGATTACGGTGACGGGGCCCAGCCCAGGGTTTCCGGATCAAAGGAAACTACAGAGCAAAAGCAAAATTTCCAGGGCCACACGAGGGCCATAAAGCATCCCATGAAACAAAACCTGTTCTCCCGCAGGGAACCACTGCGTTGAAGATGGGTTTTAAATCAAAGGTAAGAGCAAACCCAACAAAACTGGACGGAGCAAAAACCCAAACAGTCCATAACAAAACAGGTTTGCTGGGGATGACGCCATCAGCCCGGGAGGACAGGTCGACTACGGGTCGCTGCCCTGAAAGAAAATAGAACCTGCTGCCTTGTGGGTTTTGGCTGGGGACAGCAAAAGGCTAACAGAGAGCGAACCCAGTAAACGCTGGTTGAAATCGGATACACGGCCGAAAGATCAGCACCTGAGCTCCAAACTGAAAGTTGTGACGCGCATACCCCTGCTAAGGTCATGGACCAAATTTTATCATGAATATGTTTAGTATAGAATCTCAATATGGTGCTACGTGAAGATCCGTCGGAGGATAGTGCCGGGCCCCATGCCCAAGGGGCCTTTTTTTTTGGGCTGCGGTCCTCGCCTCTAACTCGGCAAAGCAGCGAGCGAGGTCACGGGGAAAGCTACTGGTCCGACGGCAAAACTACCAGAGATGATTAAACATTTAAATGGAATGCCGAAGAGCTCCATCACAAAAGCAAGCACTGCAATAAGAGTTGCAGAGACGGATGATGTTCGTGCATAAAAGAGACATCCCTAAATGCCCAACATAGATTCGGGATCAGAAGTTACCAAACCTTCAGATTAGCCCGGGAGGGGCACAAAGACGGAGTCCTCACCCTAGTACGAAACGGCATCCCAACAAAGGAAATGAAAGTAACCACAGGAGGCGCAGGAGAGATCGTTGGCGTCCTCATTACATGTGACGAAATGCAGATTCTTCTATATAACCTATTCTGCCCAAGTGACATCTCATCTCGCTGTCGCTTGAGGTAATGATTATCAGCCATGAGCGCATGCATGGTGGTCGGTGATTTCAAAGCCACTCAAAAGATGGGGCTACCTCAAAACGAACAGCAGAGACGAGAAGTGGAAGATCGGGAGATAGAACAACCTGTTCCTCATCAATGCCCCAGACGATCCCCACCCCTTTTACCGAGAAGGTGGCATACGACCAGCACCCTCGATTTGGCTTTGCAACAAGTGATCTCTCCACAAAATCAGTATGTTCGAGATAGTGACCATAGGCCCATCAACTGCAAGTAGACCCAAAATTTTACCTGAGCCCAAAAAAGTGGTTGCCATGGTGGAACTACAAAATCAAATTTTAAAACAGTTTGCGGCACTGACAGATGCCAATGTTGAGCAGTCAACACGCATGAAAACAAACACATGCGATCCGTGGGAAGGAAACTCTCACAAGCAACCTTGAAAGCGTGGGAAATCATTCCTAGAGGCGCAAGAAGGATTACAAGCCATACTGACAGCAGAGGTTCAGAAGCTTGAAACGACCTTGAGTTGGCAAGGAGTGAGGCAAACAGACACAGACAGTAACGACCAATACTTTACAAGGCTGCGGCAAAGTACAAGCAGGAGGTCAAACGATCAGCACGACAGAGCTGGGTTGATAAGACCGAATCCCTGAATCTTGATAGGGGGACCATAAATTGTGGAAGCAGCAAAAGCACTGAGGACGAAAACACCAGCCGACCCCAATAGTCCTGGAACAAGATAAAAGAAGTTTTCTGAAGAGAAGCCCAAACATTATAATGCAAAAATATGCCAAAGTCACATAGAAAAAAAAGTCGATAACACAAAGACAAAAGCTAGAGTCCTCCAAGGCGAGCCAAGAAAAGCTGATAGTCACTAACGGATACATTACTAGTAAGAGTTGAAGAGGATTTTTAAGGAGCTTAAGCTCAGGGAAAATCGCCCAGAAAGAATGGGATCACAAATGAGATGCTTAAAAACTTGGGTACTAGAGCAAAGGCAGCTCTACTGGCATCCTAAAAGTCGGGGGAAGACAGGCATAGTCCCACGAGAAGGGAAAGAATGATCATGGCCCCATCCAAAAACCAGGCAAAATAAACTCCCCCCCAAGTTACAGACCAAAAGCCCCAAACTGCAGGTAAACTCTGGAACGATGGTGAACAAACGGCTATTTCATTGGAAAGCAAAGGGTTTTTCATGACACAACAGGGGGTTTTTGAAATACATCAAGAAGATCAGGTAACCATATTCAAAATTGAGGATGGTTTCAAGAAAAGAAACAGAATTGGCAGTTTGGTGATAGGGAAAACGTAAAATCTGGAGAGGGGGTAAAAAGAAAATCCCCACCCTGGTTAAAGAAGAATGTCAAATGGCTTGATAGAACTAGAGAAAGAAAGACGGGTTTTAAGTTTAGGGGTACAAACCAAAAACCCATTAGAAAGGGGTCCCCGTTGGGGTGCCTAACCAACTCTTTTTAACTTTGTCAATACAAACAACATGCCTACCAAAACAAGTACACCTCATGTATGTCAAGACCTGACAATATGGGCGAGGGGAGTCAAGCCATAGCAAAAATCTACTGAAGAACTCTAAAAAACCTAAGTCTGGTAAAAAAAGTGGAATATGAAAAAATGCTTCTAAAACAACCAACCTGTTCTCGCAGAACAACCAAAACACAAAATTGCTTTAAAATCAAGGGCAAGATCTTCCAAAAACAAGACCCCAAGGACCTTTGGGGTCACGCCACCAAAAAATGACTTGGGGCCCCAAATTGAAAAAGCTAGGCAAAAACGAGACACAGGCTCGCGATGATGGCGAACCGCAGGCTCCACTGGGAGCAAACACCAGAGTCCCCAAAACACTTACTTTGGAAGAATGCAAACGGGCCGGAGTACGGCATTGCAGCATGGAGTAGGATCCAAAAGCAATTCTACAAAGTGAGCAATAGTAAAAACCCAAAACGATTTTCACAGGAGCCATGAAGTCCAACCCCTCAAATAGAAACAATCACAGGCATCCAACCCAAAGGCAGATCAAGGAAGAAAAGTCTTGGATTGGGGGAAAAATTAAACAGCTCAATTCCCACCCCATGTACTAAAGAATGAACGGATTCGGAAGGGGGAGGATAAAAGAACCAGCTTCGCAAAAAAGCTAAAACACTGACCGCAGACCATCCGGGCCAGCAAAATGGGGAAAAATCAAAAAAATCCCCAACCGATAAGTGCCGGCGGGAAAAACCAAAAAAGCCGGAACTAAGGGGAATCAACCCAGGCATACTGAAAAATGGGCAGCAAGAAAACTTCAAAAGAAGAGCGCCACAGAAAAACATATAGCGACCGAATCCTGAAAATGAGGGATACACTTGTATACTAATGTGAAAATTCCAAACGGATAAACTGTGCCGATTTTTTGTGATTGTGGTGTGATTGACGCGGTTTTTGGCCAATATAAATGGATAAAATATGTTGATTAGTGTCCGTGTTGTGTATGTATGGTCAGACAAACGCCTGACCGCATTTGGCCTTGAGTGCCGGCGCCGTATCGGAGAATAGCGTGACCTGTTATCGATAGGTGGCGCCCCGCATGCGATGGACTAAGAGCGAGTCCAACCTGCTCCCTTTATAGGTTAATAAATTGGCAAAGATGGGCAGCCTGACAGAAACGCCGCAGAAGACGGATGCACAATGTGCAGCGAATTCGTTTTACACGACATCGACTGGTATACAAAAAAGAGTAGTGGTAAACCCGGGAGTCTCGACGACGGTAGGAGGACGATCCGCCGCCAGCCGGGGACAGTTAGCAGGGACAAAACTAGGAAGCAAATCATAGAACATTCAACATTATGCAGTGGAATGCAGAGGAGTACTAAAGAAGAAGGCCCCATTAACAAAATATCTAAAAAGGGAGCAGATAGACATAGCATGCATAAAAGAGACGCATCTAAACTCTAGCCACAGATTTTCCATTAGAGGATATCAGACCTTCCGACTAGACAGGGAAGGACCCAAAGGTGGAGTCCTGGTTCTCGCCCGAAATGAGATTGCATGTCAAGAAATAACAGTATGTGCTAGTAGACAGTCGGAAATTGTAGGGATAGAGCAAAACCCAATTGGGAGCACCCGGATCTATAACATCTACTGCCCTCCAAACAAAGACTTAGTACTGGAGAACATGAACATAATACCAACAAACTGCATAGTAGTAGGAGACTTTAAGTCACCCAAGCATGGGCTACCACGATACCAATAACAGAGGTGATGAGGTGGAGGACTGGGAGATAGACAGCAACCTACACTTAATCAACAATGCTGAGGATAAACCTAGTTACTACTCCAGAACCTGGAAAACCACCTCCACACCAGACCTGGCCTTTAGCACAGGTAACATCCACCAAAATTGATAGAATGGTGCTAGACCAACCCCAGGAAGTGACCACAGACCGGTAAAGCTGGCCGTAAATGTTGCATACTCCCCACAGAAACCAAAGCTGCTACCAAGATGGAACTACAAACGAGCAGACTGGGATAAATTTGCACTCTGACAACCTATACTGCGAACCCCTAAACATACGCAAGTATGCTAAAAGCTGGGTTGCAGACTTTAACAAAGCCCTCCAAAGCGGCCACTGAGTCCATCCTCGAGGTGCGAGCCCAAACTACAGCCCATTCTGACGGACGAATTAGAACAACTAGAAGTAGAACAACAAAAAGCAAGAGACATTGCATAAATAGAAAGAACAACAGAAGCAAACATTAAACTTAAAGCACCCCCGGCAAGATACAAACGAACACTAAACGAAAATGCTAGAAACAGCTGGATAGAAAAACACAAAAGCTTAACCTAGACAGAGATGGAAATAAGTTGTGGAAACTAGCCAGGGCACTAAACCAAGAAAATAAATACAAGCACACAATCACCATCAAACAGAATGATGAACACCCAAGCGAAACAAGCTGCCAATATCCTTATGAGCACTTTCACAAGTAAATCATATAGATGTTCCTGAAGAAAGGAGGAAACCATAAAGAAGAACTAATGGCTCACGCCCTCATTCAAGGTCCCGGAGGAGACATGACAACTAAATTCACAATGCATGAATTAAAAAGCATTACGTTTTTAAAGAAAAGAAAATCACCAGGCAATGATGGGATAACTAACAAATGTTAATAGAAATGGGACGACAAGCAAAAGAAGCTTTTAGAAATTTTTAACTGCAGCTGAAAAGTGGCGTTATACCCAAAGAATGGAAGGAAGCTATACTGATACCAATAAAAGACGGGAAGGATCCACAGACCCTAGAGTTATAGACCAATTAGCCTACTGAGCTCGTGGAAAAATTGCAGAGCGCATGATCAAACACCAGACAATGTGGCATCTGGAAGAAAAGGGCTTACTACTCCCCCAACAAGCAGGCTTCCGAAAACACAGATCTACAGAAGATCAAGTGACATACATTGCCCAGGAGATAGAGGATGCTTTTCAAGAGGGAAAACAAACACTAGCAGTATGGGTAGATCTGGGGAAGGCTTTTGATAAAGTGTGAAGGCTGGCCTAAAGTGAAGTTGCGCAGAAACCAAGTAGGGACGAATGTACAAATGGATATCACAGTATCTAGAAAAAGAACTGCTAAAGTCAAGTGCAAGAGTTCACCAGCAGGAAAACAACACAGAACAAGGAGTCCTCAGGGTGGAGTACTGTCGTCAACACTGTTCCTCTAACATCAATACATAACCCAGAACATACCAGAAGGATCCATCATGCCCTGTATGCGGATGACCTGGCCCTGTGGACATCAGAGGAGCGCATTACCGCTGCAACAAGCAGAATACAACAGGCCCTCACATCCCTAGACCAATGGTCCAATACACGGCTGATCAAAGCCAATGAAAGAAAACAACATATACGATTTTCTCCTATCAACAAAGTCCCAAAGTCCAAAGCTCTACTAAATAACCATATATTGCTCCCCCGAGAAAAAACCCCCCATACCTTGGAATCACTTTGACCAGCATGACATGGAATGCTCAGATTGAAAAAAACAAACCAGAGCAAAATCCAGGATGGCAATCATGAAAACTAACAGGCACAACTTGGGGGAGATAACAGTGTTTTAAAGCTTTATATGGATATGTTGCCCGACACTGGACTATGTAACTCTGCATGGGCAATAGCCCAATAACTCAATAAAATCAACCGTGTTCAGAACCAAGCTATGAGAATTATTACAGAGGGAATGAGATCTACTCCAATACAGGAAATGGAGAAGACCACCGGCCTACAACCAATGGAGGACATAAGAGACAGCAGAACACAAAAACAAGCAGAAAAGTTCAAGATCACCCAATGTACCACAGAATGAATGGGCTAGGAAGGGGCAGACTAAAACGAACCAACTTTGTAGCGACAACCAAGAACCAAGATGATGAGCAAACAACCATCATGTGCTGAAGTTACCCCCAAACCACTAAAATATACCAACACAAGACAGATATGGAAAGATACAAAATTCCAGAGCTGAATGAGAACATCACAGGGATAGTAGGCAAAAACCAACAAACAAGTGAAGAAAGAAAATTCCTGGCCACGAGTACCAAAGGAACACTTCCTAACAGCAGGTGGACCCATGTATACACAGATGGGTCTGCAGCAAATGCAACTGAAAATGGAAGGAGCCCTCAAATGCCCCAGTGACAGAAACCCAGGAAGCAAAAATTTGCGACAGGAAGGTTCTCCAGCAATTACAGAGCAGAGGCCCTAAAGCGGGAGCAGAAGCCATAGTGTCAGAGAAACATGTAAATGAAACCGTATTTTTTCTGATGCCCTGTCAGTAATTACTGCTCTAAAAAAACAAGACGATAACAACTTGAAGGAACTGCAAGCATCACTACCCAATATGCAACATCTTTTCTAGAGTGGTAATACAGTGGATACCATCTCACTGCGGAATACCTGGCAAAGAACTGCAGGATATATTGGCAAAAGCAGGAAGCAGGCTACCACAGACAGACAAGTATGACATATGAGGAAGCAAAAGTATGGTTAAAAAAGGCCTACAAGAACAAATGGCTCAGAGATCACCAGGCATGAAAAGGACGATGCTTACCACCAACCAAGTAGAGAGGAACAGGTTGTCATTTTCTCTCACGAACAGGGCACAAAGACTGAGGTACCATCTGTTTAACAAGTATAAAATAGGCCCATCTGACATATGTACATTGGCACCAGCAAGATGACAGGACACACATTGCAAGAATGTCCAACATACATGGAACAGAGAGAAAACACATGGCCCAAACCCCATATCAGTCCAAGACAAACTATACGGGAGATGTACATGGACCGGGTTTACCACTAACTACTTTAAAAGTATACAAATCGATGTCTGAAACGTTGGAAGAAGAAGAAGATACAATGGATCAGGGAGAACGCAATCAGCGATTGCGAAGGAGGAATAATGCTAAACTCTCAAGAAAGGATGGTCATAAAACAATTGCCACAGGTAAATACTCAAATAACTACCGGACAGGGGCAATAAGAACAGCTGCCGAAATGATCCTAGAGAAAGAGACACTCTGCAACAAAGTCGTGATATTCATCGATGCTCTATCGGTCATTACGGCACTAAAAAGCGTAGGCACAACAGATTTCAATGAGCTGAAAGCGACCTCGATGCACTAGTGTACGCACTCAAACGCACCGTCATTAAGTGGATCCCATCCCCTGCAACATAAGAAATGAACACGCCAACAAGCTAGCTAAAGAAGGCGGGTGACTCCCTCAGATTGATCTCAGATCAGTTATGAGGAAGCCAGAACAACCATCGGCTGGCACTATGAAGACAAATGGTCAAAAGACCATCCTCAGTACAACAACAGCAACGGGTACTATGGTCTGTTTCGTAGTGAAGAAGTTGCACATTCGCCTCCGTACCGCCACAACAAGCTCCGCGCCACATGTTTAACAAATTTAAAATTGGCACAACTAGCCTGTGCCCCTGCAAAAGGCGGACATGACGGCAGAGCATGTACTGAAAGATTGTCAACTGATAGCAGGTATAGAAAAGAAACATGACCCTAAACACAGAGCTTCGCGAGAAGCTGTACAGAGAAACAGTCCCTTAAAACCACGGTAAAATTCATGACAAAAGTTGGTTCATCAGTTTAGGGCCGGGGTCGGCGAGAGAGAGAGAACTGACTATGTCCGTTAAACGATTTTAACGATTCGAGTGGTTCTGTAATACTTTACGTCTAATCAAAGTAGTGTCTTCTTAATTATTAAACAATTTTTATAGTGTAGTTTGAAACAGAAAAGTGAAGCTGTAGTGACATGAAAATTATACAGGGACGTAATCCATGCCTATGTTGTAGAGACCATCTGGCAATTTTTGGATTATATCCTTTTGACTGTTAAGCTTTCTTAACCACGTGTCTGGATGTGACAAAGATGACGGATTTAAATGTTGGATCAGACATCAAGAATTCCATTTTTTTATTTTTAAAGTTAATATTGATCTGATTTCGAAACTGTTTCTTTAGCTGATGTAAATTTAGCCTGAAAAATATGTGTACGAAATATGGTGAATAATGGATGTAAACTGAGGCCATGTATACCCGGACACACATTGGATTTCATCTTTATGTATATAGATTTATATTTTGTTATCATTTCTTTCAAAGATCATAAATATTTCAGCACTGAATTTGAATATTATTGGCAATAAATGAATTTATTAATTGTCTCTGGATTCAATATGTGGGGATCAGTGTTTCTACTGAGCAGAGCAGAGATTATTTGCAACGTTAACCCTTAGAACCCGAGATCCTGACATATAGCTCTGGAATGTAAAAATCTCCAATCCCGTCATCAGGGTAATTCATTCTCACAAGACTCCAACTTTATTTGTCAGTGATCAAAGACAAATTGTGTACAATTGTGATGTCAAAAACAATCCACATGTTACTAGTTCATTTAGTAAGGTGGCAAACTCTTGTGTGATAATTTTGTATGTTGATAAGGCAATTGTTTGGTTTTTTTTTATGAAAAACATGCTGAAAATTCAGGAATGTGTTACTCTAAAAGAATAACAAAAGAATCAAGCAGTGGAATTTATTTTGAATGTTTTCGAAGATGAATTAGACTAAGAATGTGATTTATTCTGATATGAATATCGAAAGTGAGTCAGACGATCATTTAGATGACGAAGGATTGTTTGAATTGATTGATATTCAAGTCTTATCTCTAGAACAAGATAGATTATGTTGGAGTATTCAGGAGTTTGATCCATGTAATATAATTAAGTAAATTTAAAACAGTTTGGTATTCAGTAAATATGTAATTAGCAGGCATAATGGAGATGATGGAGTAAAGTAAAGGAACCCTTTTATACCTCGTGGTATAGGTCAATACAGTGTTAGGCCTGTATTTTTCATTGACTGTCGGCACACAATAGGTGATGTGGTCAGCATCACACCGGCCACTTTTACTTTCCCAGAGCATGTCTAGTACCCAGTTGAGGCTGGGTCGACCTGAGAGCCGTCGCGTTGGGAAAAATTTCACGCGGTTGCGGAGCTGAACCCAGACCACCAGCCTTGTGAAGCGAGTTCACTAACAACTCACGCTAAGCAGCTCTCAAATGATGGAGTTAAGTCAATAATAAATTATTAGCACTTAAGTGTGCTAAATTATCTTGTTTTTAATATTGTCTGATGTGTGCTGTTTTAAATTAAGAACGAAATCCAGTCCTTCGAAACTAAATGCTACAGAAAGATCCTACGAATACCATGGACAGAAAAAGAAAGAACACTGATGTCCTGAAAGAACTAAATGTTAAAGAGAATTGGCTGATACGAGAATGGCTGATACGTACTATACAGAAAAATTACATACTTTGGTCATCAAGCGTCACGATGGCCTGGAAAAAACAATACTAGAGGGCAGGGTCCCAGGACGCAGAGGCAGACCAAGAAGAAGATGGCTACAAGATATTAAAGAAACCATGAACAATGACCATCGATGAAGTGGATGAACTGGCAAGAGACAGAGTGAATTTCAGATGTGCTGCAAAGAGAGCAACGTCCTATAAAGGATACGCACCTTGATGATGATGATGTGCTGTTTTTGCTGAGAAGCTCAGGAGAATTGCAAGAGCCTTTATACAAACAGCCAGTGTACGAATCTAACAAACACAGTACTATCAGAAAAGTTTAATGTAGGATCAGGAGTAAGACACGGTTGCATACTATCTCCGCTGCTGTTCATCACAAATATTGACCAACTCTGTAAAACAGTAACACCAGCGAAGGAAACAGCCTGGGAAACTTCTAAACAAATTTCTTTTGCAGATGATCAGGCAATCATATCAACAACAGAAGAACAGCTACAGCAACACATTAACAGACTCCAGTTAGCATGAAATGAATACAACATGAGAATAAACATCGACAAAACAGAAGTAATGACATTCGCCAGAGAGGAAAGAGCTACCAACATTCCATCGACAATCGCCCATTAAAACAAGTAAAAGACTTCACATACCTGAGAAGCATTTTTTTTTCCAGCAAACGGAAGAATAACTAATGAAATTCAACACAGATGCAACAAAGCAAATCAAATGATAGGATGGAGATCATGCGAGAGAGAAATGATAGGACAACTGGCGCCAATTTCAAAATGCAAACTATGTCACCATGAACACAAAAAGAGCAATGTTCAACAATCTTTCTCCCCACATTATGCTAATAGTGCCAAACCTGGACACTGACAACAAATGATAGAAGAAAACTAGTCATGGCAGAGATGAAGTGTCTACGCAGAATGCTGGGGATAACAAGAAGAGACCTGTTGAGAAATGAAGACATCAGGAAAAAAGTGGTTACAACATCAGTACTGAACTTTATCAAATAAACAACAAATTAAATGGTTGACCACATAAGCAGATTGCCAACAGACAGTGCACCTCAAAGAGCAATGCTGCTCCAATACAATGGGTACAAAGCAAAAGGCTTGCCACGCAAAAGATGGACCTCAGACATAAGTGAGAACAGAGGTGAGGAAAGACACTATCTATGAAGCACACAAGGGCCAGAAGAAATCTCTTCTGACTCTGACGCTGAGGCAAACAGGATTGAAGAAAAGAAAAGATACAATTACATTTGGACATCGTTATACTTCCATGTATAGAATAAGACATTAAAATTCTTTATTATTATCACAAGAAAGTTTACGAAATAATCTATCGTTCAACGAATGTGCCTTAATTATGCTAATAACACTGATTAACACAGTTCAATGATTTTGGTGTCTGTCACTAAGATGTTTGACGTCTGTCACTAAGATGTTTGGCATATGTCACTAAGATGTTTGGCATATGTCACTAAGATGTTTGGCATATGTCACTAATATGTTTGACATATGTCACTAAGATGATTGGCATCTGTCACTAAGATTATTGGTGTCTGTCACTAAGATATTTGGTTACTGAATGTGGTGCATCTGTCACTAATATGTTTGGCATCTGTCACTAAGATGATTGCATCTGTAGCTGATGTTGCTCTGAATGTGGTGCATCTGTCACTAAGATGTTTATCTGTCACTAATGTTTGTACGAATTGGATCTGTCACTAAGATGTGTATCTGTCACTAAGATTTTGCTAGTGAATGTGGTTGATACAATAAACTGATAAAACACATGCAAGAACTAACTATAACTGGTGCTCCGTCTGTCTCACATACAAGAACGAACTATAACTGGTGCTCCGTCTGTCTCACATGCAAGAACTAACTATAACTGGTGCTCCGTCTGTCTCACGTGCATGAATCAACTATAACTGGTGCTCCGTCTGTCTCACATGCAAGAACATTGGAAAAAGAAATGTGTTTTTCTAATATAAAACTTCTTCTTCTGCATTCGCCTGCTGCGAACTTGGGCACAAGCCATGATGCCTTGTATGGCGCCTGACTGACTCTGCGTGAAAGCCTGCTTTAGCATTTGTGATGTCCTCCACGCAGATGGGCCTTCGCGACTTCAGAGGTATAATATAAATCTATCAAGGGTTTAAAAAATGAAGAAACCCTATATATCTACTGTCTGCAGTTTTGCAAATAACATATTATCTATGATATTTTCCTGCTTGATATATCTCTATACATGCAAGTAGCTAATTTCTATTGCACATAACACCAGTTATATCCAGCTGTAATGACAATTCAGTCAACAGAAAATTATGACACCACTGATTTTTAACACCACTTGCCATCTCATCTATTCTTCTTAAAACATGATCTCTTAACCATTGGCAGGTTTTTATTTTTTTTAAATATTTTTATGTCCTGCTCTATATTTAGCAACCATACAAATTCTTTGCATTGAAAATAGGCATGTTATATATGGTTGGAAAGCTAATTGGATGAGCTATCGGGATATGTGGTTTTAACATAAGTGTGATGTAATATGTGATATCCGTGACCTACTTATGAAAAGTCTAAAAATAGATTATTCTACAAATGACAAATTTTTGTACAGTCACAAAGAAGGAAAAATAAGTATGACGTAATATAATGGAATCTTTATTACAGTCTTTTAAAGTCTTCATATTTGCAAAACATATTTGAATTTAAACATGTTTGGAAAATATGAAAGGAAGTAATCATGAAATTTATAATATTCAATATTTTCATATTTTAAATAAAAAGTCAATAAATATGGTCTTCAAGAGAAAATGATGCCGAATTGGTCTAGTAATCAGCCTATAAAGAACTAACACTTATAGTATCATACATAAACATGAAATAGGTATATAATTTCTAAACATTGCAAGTAATAGATAATATGATTACGCAATGATATTTGATAGACAAAATAATCAGGAAAAATAGTTATCGGGCATCTTGCAAACAGAGTCAAAGTGACACAGGCATAGAATGTCCATCTGACACAAGCATAGATATTTCAAGAATCACTGGTGTCTTCATCAGGACAGTAATCTGAGTTATTAGAATCCATTTTATCACATATTTGGGGATTTTTGGATGGAGCAATTTGGGCATTTCTACAAAATGGAAAAGTGGGAAATGAGGTCTGCTCCAGTCAACGAGATTAGACATCTAAAAAATATATAAATAATTTTTTTTATCATTTTTATTAGATTATCATATGTTCTGCATTAGTTAAAATAACTTTTACTAACTTAAATGCAAAATGGATACAAAATAATGACTACTTAAATAGGCATGTTGCATCGATCATATATGATCGAAATCCCATTATCTCAATGGTTAAGGGTTAATGGAATTGAAGAAATAATGTACCCTGAAAGAAACTGAGCACTTCTGCCTCTGAATCTTTCCAGAGGTGACATTTGTTCTGTTACCTAACTGACTAACAAGATTGTCTATTTGATCTCCAGGTTTTTGATGATCACCAAGGATATGTCCATTTCCAAGTTCCAGATGCTACTATCAAGTTGGCAGATGTTTTTACCATAATGGAGCAAACCAAAGAAAACTTACATGTAGATGATTACTCAGTACACCAGACTACATTAGAACAGATTTTCTTGACATTTACAAGGGCTCAAACTATAAGGGATAACTGATTAATTTGACAAAAGATGAGAGCAAAATTTATTTGAAATGATTCAGCTGAGTTAAATAAAGAGAAGTAATACATTTATAAGTAGGAAAAAAAATTAAAATCAATCTGCTTAGTTAAGACATGAAAAACTGAATAGTAAATTAGATACAACAATTCAATATTCTTTATTATGTTCCTGTCTTCAAATACTGTACGCCCTACAAGCATTTCTATAAATAAATAACATATGGACTTACCTTCCTCATTCCAGAACAAAAATAAACAGATGAATATCATCATCACAAATAGCTTGTCCTGAGCAGAACTTTGCCACCCCAACAGTCCTCCGAATTTCTCTCTCTCATAGGCCAGATGTCCTGCCTCTGCAGCCGTCATGTTCAAATCATTAGTTACATCCTGAATCCATCTTCTCCGTGGTCTTCCTCTTGCCGCAGCCACGCCATACAGTTTGTCTTGGACACTAGTGTAAGTAGGCCACCTCTTTCTTCTCAAGTCTGCATACTGGGGCAGTTCTGTAGGATATAATTCCTATGATTTCTGCTTCCCGTTTGTGCTGACCTCTTCTCACAGTAAATTTTGGCCACCATCGTGATGGTAGGTCTAACATTCTTACTGCGTGGCTAAATCTCGGAGGCAGATTGGTGACCGTAGAATCCGTTATCCCATTCCTCATTGTGATGGGTCATTACACCATGTTATACGCCTTGCGGCCTGGTGCATCCGTTTTCTGCAAGCATTTGTTTCGGGTTAGCATTCCTCAGCGGACACATGCATCCGATTTCAGTCAAACATCCTTAGTCGCCTCTTTCGACATGCATGGCAGGTAACAGTGATATTCTTTACCCCTCAAATTTGGGCCCCAGTAACCACTCAGGCGACACTTATATTCAAAAGCACATATGTTTTTCCACTGCTTTATTAAATGTCCATGTTCACACCCATACGTTGCCACTGGAAATATGCATGCCTTAGTATTCTGATTTTGTTTTTATCAGCTCCATTCCATACTGTTTTGGGTCAGATAGAAGAGAGATAGTCGAGACATTCAGAAAATATTGCATACCATCTCGGTTGGTGTAGAGAGTCTCGCCCCAGGTCAATCCTGAAAAGCATGTATGTTGTGGTGCTCATGGGAAAAATCACATAGTCAAGGCTGATCTACTCAGTGTAATCTTGATGAACATACCATCGAGCCAGAGACAGGCTGCCTTTTCTTGGAATAACCTTTGATCATAGTCTATCTTTCAAAACCATGTTGAACAGAGATACAACGTTGCAAGTATGGTCTTGGGGTTTAAGTTATGGTAGCCGACACCTTGAGCGAGACTACTTGTCCTTTGTTTGATCACCTGGTTGTCCGTGGGAGATACGGGAAACGGCATTCTTACCATCAAGATCACAATGTGAAATTCGATCAAGATCACAATGTGAACAACTCGAACGGGTTCAGAAAAGAAGGATGGATAGTCCTGGTGCACTAGAGATACCACAGTGAAGATGAGATATATGCTTGGTCTTTTGTCACTATGTCCGCCATGCAATCACCCAAACCAAGGCATATATTCGGGGTTTCTGCAGATAAGAAACATCCACTACACAAGAACACTAAAGATGTTAGAGGCACGAGAATCAAGCGCAGGATGTCGGATGGCCAAGCAGAGAGAACAATTGGCCAGGTGATTACGGGGGCACTCACCAAAAGGGGAAGAATGGGTCCAACAGATGGTAGCATGAATAACTATTCAACGTTATCATTACTCTTGGAAGAGAATGTAGAGATTGGGGCAACATGAAGGCTGATCTCGGAGTTAAGCAGCTGATAGAAGATAATGCAAGGGATGATGATGTTGTATATACCGATGGATCGGTTCATCGTGGGTGAGAAGTCCGGCTGGGGTTTCTTGGCTAATACGCATGGTAGGGTTGTTGCAGAGCAAAGTGGGGCATACAGGACAACTACTCCTAGTATGAGGAAGGAGGTTGAGGCTGTTACTGCTGCCCTCCATTGCTTCATTTACTGGGGCAGTTGTTGTATCTGACTCTCAGTCGATGCTTACAAGATCCAGAAGGGCAGGTTTCGGCATGAGTGGATGTCATCTATAGAAGTTTCTAACCTCCAGAGGCTTACATGGATATACTGTCCTGGGCATGCAGGTGTTTATGGTAATGAGAGAGCGGAAGGCTTGCATCAACAGCATCGATTGTTGGGGGGTTGAAGATGGATAAGGAGGATATTCTTCGGTCTCTTCGCAACTGTCTGTTGGAGGAAACACTAAAATCGAGGTTGAAGCGATTTAGGCAGTTTGGAGTACCTGCTGTTCAAGTCTGAACTGATGCTGAGAGGCAGAGTGAGAGGTGTGTTAATCAGTGAGCCATGGGAACCATCAGTATGCATTCTCTCTATATCTGTTGGGGAGACTGAGCACCAATGGGTCTTCCCGGAGTGCAATGACGTCAGTTTAATAACCAATAACTTTTGAGTTGTTTAATTTTATCAATAGAGATTGTAATGGTCACTATCGCTTATGGTTATACTGTGTTATTTATCCAGTATGTACTATTTGTAATTGCTACACCCACTGCCTTGTGGAGAGGCTCGGGAGAGCAAAGGCTAGGGAGAAAACCCTGATCGAAACTGCAGGCGTCAACAATTTGCAGAATTACACTTGTCTTTGTTCCGGAGCACATGGGTGTCGTGGCAATGAGAGAGCAGATAGGCTTGGCTGGCTCTTGCGTTATATCAGACGGTCAGCCAATGGACAGAGCTGACATCGTGAACGCCCTCATAGAGCGTGGGCGCAGAGAAGACCTTCATCTAAACCAATCCACGTCATCTACTAGATTGCGAGAACTGGGTTTGAAGATTGGTGTAGCAAGAAAAGAACGGTACAACAGGTATACAAGTAGGCTCATCAATCAAAATAGAACTGGTACGGTCAGTCGTGGGATGCTGATGGAGATATTGCAAGGAGATCGGAGCACCATGGACATGTCTGGAGTGAAATGAAGATATTCCAAACTGAAACTGAAACCCTGATCGAAAATCCCCACTGCCTTGTGGATCAGCACGGTAATGCAGAGGGCTAGAGGAGTAAACCTTGACCAAAAATCCGGATGGAGGGACCCTAAGGCAGTTGATGGTTAAGTGTGTATTCCTTGCCATCTTCTGGCATCTCCTGCAAACCCTGCTTGATTCCAAACGTATAGACTTTGTCTTCCTTTGGATGAAACAGTAGGGTAGAGAGGGGGTTTGTGCAAAATGAGCAAGGCACATTCTCCATATCTGCTGCCCAGGCTAGGACTAGCTGATGACAGAGTTGTGTGGAAAGCCAAATTGTGAAAGGGGCAGAGTCTTTTGAGAAGAGACTTATGTATGAGCTGAACGACAAGAGAAAAAAGTGAAAACTCAGAAGTTGTCACAGTAAAAACTTGCCAATTGACCATCTGTAAGACGAAAAAGGCCTATAATTTGTAAAGCCATGTTTTTTCTTCTTTTAATTTCCTTCATCCCATTTCCATCGATCGTTAGCAGTGAACCAAGATATTCAAAACTGTTCACATTTTCTACTTTCTCCATTGAAAAAAAAATCATTTGTCAATTTATTTTATCTGTTGTCATTATTTTTGCTTTTAGCACATTGAGATATAGATTTTGTATTTTTTTGCTTTTATCTTTCACTTCTCCTAATAATTTCTGAATCCCTTTTTGTGATGTTGACAGTAACACTGTATCATCAGCATATCATAGTTCATGTTTTTCTTTCCTCCATTATAAAAAGGATTTGTATTTTTCTTTTCCGCTATCTTCTGTAACATTCCTCATGTTTTCTGCATATATGTTAAACAGACAAGGCGACAGAATGCAGCCTTGTCTGACTCCTGCCCTATGTCAAACCTAGTCTGATGTATCATCACATGTTCTTACAGCCGCCATTTGATCACTATAAAGTTCTCTTATGATCTGTATTAAATGTAATGGGAATCCCATTTCTCCCATCATTTTTCACAATCTTGATGCTCTACACAATCAAATGCCTTTGAGTAGTCAATAAAGCATGAGTATAGATCTACATTATACTCTAGATTTTTCTATGATTGTTCGCATGTTAAATATATGGTCATGTGTACTTCTGTTCCATCTAAACCCAGCTTGTGTTATGTTGATATTTTCTTCCATTTTCCTATACAGTCTTCGCTACAATAATTTTTAATTATATTTTACTGTGGCTTATCAATGCCACTGTTCTATAGTTGGTACATAATTTGGTGTCCCCTTTTATAGGTATTGGGATAAATATTGATCTTTCCATTCCTTTGGCCATGTTCCTGTTTCCATACCTTTTGTATATTGCATGATAAATTGTTATGCTTTTTCTCCTCCTGCTTTGATAAATTCTGCTGAAATATTATCACATGAATATCAATTAATCATGCAGTCCTGGCGTAGGCAATCATTTCTCTTTCACAACTCACTTTGTTTGGCATGTAATCAGTTCTGACGTCGATATTTTGTCGAACCATGATGTCAGGACATCCAACATCTTCTCCTCTGTCTTCACGATCTCTCCTTCCCTGAATTTACCTGTAGTCACCTAATGTTCTAAACCTTTCTTCGATTATATGCCCGAAGAACCTTGATTGTCAGATCTTATTCTTTGATGTTTTCTTTGTGTGCAGGCCTGATTTAAAACCTCCACATTTGTTTTCTTTGCTTTCCATGGAATTTTCAGCATTCTTCTGTAAAACCACATCTCTGTGGCTTCCAATGATCGTATTGATTGTTTGTTCATTGTCCATGATTTGCTGCCATACATAAGTATTGGTTCAATATAGCACTGGAGTACTCGTTTTTGCAATGTCATTGGTAGTGAATTCACGCATAGTGTGTTCTTCATTTCATAAAGCTGCTTTGCTTTGAGCTATTCTACTCCTAATCTCTGTTGTACATCTTCCATCTGATGTTAGGAATGTTCCCAGATACTTGAATCGATTTACTTGTTTCAGTGTTGTGTTATTTATTTTGATATTACATGTTGGTGTTTCCTGTTTCTTTGGAGACAACCATAACCTCTGTTTTCTTTATATTCATGCTTATCCTTTCTTTTCACTTTCTCTCACTAGTATGTCTATCAAGTCTTGTAGGTCTTGTTCATTTGTATCCATGAGAATTGTGTCATCATCGTATCTTAGGTTGTTTATATTTTGTGCACCGACTGTTACTCCTGTCTTTTTTTCTATAGATCTCATGTTTTTGCTATATAGGTTAAACGGGTCTGGTGAGAGTACGCACTTTGTCTTACTCCTAACTGTATCGCCTTTGGGTAGATTCCAATTTTACTCTCTAGTCTTATGACTGCACTTTGTTGCCAGTACAAATTCTTCATCAGTCTCAGATCTTTCCCCATCAATATTTATACTTTCTAACATGCTGATTATTTCTCAAAATAGAAACGTTTGTATTTGGTCGTCCATTTGTTTTTTTTTAAATTTTTCACTCCTGTTGTTCGCTTTTCTTGTTGGTCTAAACATAGCTGTATGTTGTCATTGTTTTTGTAATTTGTAAAACTACAGTACTTTGTGATTACTTGTTTTGATTATTTCTCCATGTTTTACTTCATTGAAAGCTTTTGAGTAGTCTATGAAACATAGGTATAAGTCCAATTTCATTTCTATTGATCTTTCCATTATTGTTCTTATTGTATATATTGCATCACATGAATATATCTGGATATATGAATTAATCAGAAAAAAAAAGGAAAGAGTTTTAAAGTATTTATCATTTATTTTTAAAAAGGATAATTTTAACTACTTAGAATTATAATGTTATATTTTTCATAAAAGAAATTGTAAATTGACATCTTATGAACAAAAAAAAATATATAAATTTGTTACTTGTAGAATGTCCCCTTATTCTTGTAACATAAAATCTAGGTGTGAGATTTCTAACTTGATAATGTCCCATTATTCTTTTTAAAAAAAATCTATATTTGTGTGAGATTTGTAACTTGTAGAATGTTCCATTATTCTTTAACATAAAATCTTTTGTTTTGTGAGATTCATTTGACAAGTTTTATGTTTTAATTTCAGTTGACAAATGTTTGATTCAATTAAAAAATTATATTTTGCTACAATTTTTGGTTTACTTTGTGGAATAAGCAGTAACTATTGCTAAATAATGTAAATATATTTTTAAATATTTATGTTATTCAATTAAAACTTTAATAACAAACATATGCGGGTTTTGTCTGCCCTGTCCTCAGAAGTGACTGTGATTATGCATGATGGCCATTGATTACCACATCAGTCTTGGTTCAAGGATGAAAATTCATTGAAGTCCTACTTTTGTTCAACGTGTCATGTCTAATTTAGGCTTTCAAGTTTGTATTCATTATGTTTTCATGAAATCAGTAATTCCAGCGTTGACATTTATGTTTGCATGAAATCAGTAATATAGAGTTTACATTTTTGTTTCTGAAATCAGTAATATAGAGCTGACATTGAATGCAAGACATATTACAATGTGCTTTCATTTGTCCTGGTCATGTCACATAAATATTAGATATCTTATGATTTCTGAAATAATATTGCATTATACAAATCATTGATCACTAACTGGTTTGTGATTTTTTACTAAGTTTGTGACTATTTAAGTTTGTGACTCACTACTAAGTTGTGACCCCATACTAAGTTGTGACTCATACAAGTCGTGACCACTACTAGTTGTGACTCACTACCAAGTTTGTGACTCACTACTAAGTTTCAGGGCTCAATACTGTTGGACTAATACTAAGTTGTGACTCACTACTAAGTTTGTTGTTTCTGGAAGGGTTACCTACCGGGCAGGTCCAAGGTGAGAGGTCAGACTAAATGGGCCTCCTGGTCCTCCAGGTTGGGGCGGGCAAAATCTGCCAAAAAAAAAAATTTACAAAACTTTGAAAAAAG
>JADZMA010000994.1:0-26895 GCA_020796225.1 Arion vulgaris
GGGTTCATTTTACTTGTTTTTGAATAAAAAAAAACCATGAATAAATAAACCACCCGTTTTTTGGGGGCTCAAAAGGGCAATGAATAGTTACACTGCCCTGCAAGGATGCAAGAAACGCCCCGAGGTAGGGGTGGAAGTTACCCTTAAATAAAACGCGTCCAGATATCGGATGTATCCACTTGTAGGTAAAGGGGGACAACGCAATCTTTAGGCTTAGATCACGAAAAATAAAAGGGGGTTTTTAAAATGGTCGATATGGAGCGTTCAAAAAGGAGAAGAAAAAGCACTTCGGGACCTTTTCTTCGATCTTTTTCTTAAACATGAACCTCAATACGTAGTGCAAAGGGTCGATGTAATTTTAAATGCCTTTTTTGCGGGGAAATTTTATCGTCATCTTTTATAACAATTTTTGATGGGTGGTTTTGGTACTTTTCAGCTTCTTTTCTTTTGGTCTCAATTTTGAACATAAACCAATTTTATCATCCGTTCCGATGAAGTAACCGCTGTACCCTCCCCTGTCTCCATCTTTTGGCTTGATTTAGTTTATTTAGCCTTGGGTATTTTTTGTCCTTAAAAGACTTAAGTCGAAACTTATAATTTTTGTTTCATCTTTTAATATTAATTTTTTGTTTTTGTAATACCTACATTTTTTGTCCAAATTTTATTAACTTTCCCCTCCTCGGTTTTGTTTTCTTCAATCGTCTGTTGGCTCCCCCCCCATTTGTAGGTTTCTACCCCCCACCCCCCGATAGAACTAGGAACTCGATCTCATACATTAAGATCCGGATCACGGGGTTTAGACTTGATCAATCATATTATGGGAAAAAAGACGCATTGATTTCCGGCAAGGTCCCAGGTAAATTAAAAGTTGAAAAAAAGAAAATGTTTACATCCCCGTGGCTTCTCATTTCTTTGACTGCATCTTAAGTTAAAGTCAAAACACCAACGATCAGTTTAAAAAAATTCCAGGTAAAATTTGAAAATTTATAAGTCTATTTAATCACTTGAATAAATTTTTCTTTGTCTTGGGGGTAATAAAACAGATATCAACACTCAATTCACAACAATTTATATATATAATTCGGTACAAGTCTTCCCCACTCCCAGGCACCTGAATAGCAAACAACACCACATCAAAACCTGAACCCTTCCCAAATCCGTCTTATCTTCTTGCTCACCAATTTTTAAAAAGAATTATTAGCCATGGCCATGGGATTCAGTCCACAATATAAAATAGTTAAATTCGAAACAGTTCATTCCCTGGTGAGGTTACACAATACTATGGTCTTTCCCCTTTCTTCCATTGGGGGAAATGGAGGCTTCTGGCTTTATCTGTTCTCTCCCGACCCGACAGCTAGTCTTTAAGTCAGGGGGTCGCGTTCATCTGCTGCCATTTTCAGGCGCAGTCCTTTTTTCGCAGGAACTGGTCATCGGGTTCGGCATCCATCTAGGCGTCATCATTTGTCATCTCTCGTCTTGGTTCAAGTACATAAAAAACCTACTGTTCTTTTTGGTAAATCGTTTATAGATGTGCGTTAACACTTCAAGTTAGTTCCCTTTTTTTTGACCCCAAAGTGTTGCCTTAGATATCAGACAATTTAACTCACTGTTAAATGTATTTTTTTTCTCCCTAGTATCAATCTGCTAAAACCTTAAGTCCGTTCTCCAACTTCCCCAGTCAGTCTCTCCTGTTGATCTATCTTTCAACTTTGCCCCCTCAGACCCAGCTGGCCCCTGCCTTCTCGTTCTCGCCTACTCAAAATTCCCCATTCTCCATTTTAACCTTTTTTCCGTGGGGTACTCACGGTAGAACTGGCTGGTAAACAGGAAATTATAATTCTAATTTTAATTAAGCAATTCCAAAACATCAGTAAAAATCTCCCCACAACCCCCCTCCCGGTAACAATAGAACTGTTAAGACCTTTCCCTTTCACAACAGAAACCGTCCCCCCAACCCCGTAATTTTTTTTTACCCCAAACCCTTTATGCTAAGCATCCCGAAATAAATCAAAACTGATCTTCATTTTTTTAAGCAAAAAAAATGAAAAACATCAAAAAATTTTAAAAAAATTTACAGAAAAGCTGGGGGGGCTGTTTTAATTCAAGAAGGTTCAGGTGTTATCCGTTCAACATTTTATGAATTTCAAGACAAGAAAATGTCAAACGTAAAAATTAGAATTTTTTTTTAAAAACTAAAAAAAACAGAATTCTTTTTCGTGCAAAAGAAGATGTGGAGGGAAGAAATGTCTAGAAGAATAAGTCAAAAATGAAATCAAATATCGATCGTCAATTTTGAACAAACCCCGGGGTTTCAAGATGATGTCCAAAAAAAGAGATAAAATTTTAGGTAGTGATTCTTTTAAAAAGAAAGGGCATTTGGGACGTCTTGGATTGGGGGATTTAATCGTTTGCATTTGTTCTGAATGGTGTTTAATTAAAACCGGTGTTTTTTTATAAATTTTTTTTTTGGTTGAATCACTTATTGGTTTTGGGAGCTACGGTTTTGTGAAATTCTGGCAGGTGGGATAAGACATCTTCTTCTTTCTTCTTTGACTGCCGACCAATTGCTAAACCACTTTTTGGGATATGTCTGTGATCGGGGCCAAGAGGGTTTTACGTTTTGCCAATTTGCCCTAAAATATGCAAGCACATCCGATTTCGGACGATTTTTTTTTACTATGTTCCCGGTCCTGCCTCAGCGTCTCGACTCCTTCAGGTCGTTTTTTACTTTCTTGTCCCTCGGACCCGACAACACACAGGTGGCTGAATCAAACCCGGCCGTTCTGTTTATGAATGTATTTCTGGAAGATCACTTAGGATTGTTGTTGGGCAACGGGGCTCGTGCTTTGTGTTCTCGGCAGGTGGAGCGACCCGTAAGATGGTAAACGAGTCCTTTAAAAGTATTCTCTGAAAAAATGGGGTCTAATGGCATTGATTTACTTCACTGTCCATTTCCGAAGAAATAACAAGAACTTCAGAAAATAAATGAAAATCAGAAGAGAACACCTTAGCCCCGGGCAAAAATCATAGAGTCTTCAAAAACTTCCTTGTAAACGGCAAGAAGCAGTTCAGATTAGAACCCCGACATTCAGAACTCGGGGATGTGCTCTCTGTATTGTGTGCTTTTGTCGGGTATTGGAACAATTGGTAGAAAGGCGGCATATCAAACATGAATAACTTTTGTAGAAGCCTTATGCCAATCGGGACCCCAAAGAAGTCATATTCGTATTTGCAAAAGTCTGACATTAAATATGGGGAAAATTGCGTCATCAATTGATGTGTTTCTATCTAATAGACGGACGCGTAACAACTGAATGTGTTTCACTTCAATCATTCAATCAAGTGCCGTGCCGGTTGGCGTAAGCATCATGTTCTCTCCCCATCTGTCTGTCTACAATCCATCAACTCCGTCACCGAACCATTGAACCAGAAGAATTCAACCCGTCCAGAATTTTGTCCTGTGTCTTCCTCTATCTCTCTTCCCTTGTTTTCGTTTTAAACCATATTATAGCATTCAAACGACAACTGATAAACTATATTTATTCCAACTCTCTACTATAGTGCAAACATGGAGTCAAATGACAACGAAAAAACTATATTTATTCCAACTCTCTACTATCAGTACCCAAAGGCCCTGAATAAGACACGAAAGAAAATTTCAACATGGGAAAAAGATGTCTGAAAGCTTCAACGTTAAAGAGATAGAGTGAGAAACGAGAATATCAAAGCATCTTGGTACTATACCATGCATACAATACATCAGAAGCAAAGAATCAAGTGGTTCGCCATAGAGAATGGAACCACATTTACTACCATCCGTGTCTAAATCGCATCAGGTGCAGGCACGAAGGCCAAAGCACGATGGATAGCTAACATCTCAGAGTCCAAAGCATAGACTGACAACGTCGCGCAACGCCTGGCACAAAATAAACTTTAAACCCCCCCGACTTCACAGCAATGTGGTTAAGATAAATAAAATAATAAATTTCTAAACTGCCCTTTTAATTATTGTCCGAAAAATCTGATTTTTCTTTTCTATTGATGGATTCGATATGAATCTTTGACAAGATCTCTTTATTTTTTGATTGATTAGATTTCGATATGAATCTGTCTCTGACAAGATCTCTTTATTATTCAATTGATGAGATTTCGATATGAATCTGTCTCCGACAAGATCTCTTTATTATTCATTCTATCTGTTCATGAAACTTTCAACATTCTTCTGAGAAACCACACTTCTGTGGCCATTTTCTTACCATTTGTCTGTTCATTGTCCAGACTCACTGCCATATAAAGTATGGACTCTACAAAAGCATTGGATTACTGTTTCTCAACGCCACTGAAAAGGGTTTTTGCATAATATTACTTCCAATCACATATAACGTGTGTGTGTGTGTTTGTGTGAAACTATTCCCCAGTTCTTGAACTTATACACAATCAGGACAGTATTAAACCGTTTGTTTTTGTGCATCTATAAATGTCATAAAACCATATCAAACTCATGCTTTGACCTTTCAAATCATGCATTGAATTCGAAACGATAACTGCCATAGTAAACTGAGTCACACATAGCTAACTGAACCGAGTAACGATCTCAGCTTTGGTATGATTCTCATGTGCTCTTATAATTAGTAGCTATTCAGATTAATGAGGGTGCGAATAGTAATGATTCGTTACTCAAATACCTATTAACGTCTAGATCCGAATGTAACGAGTATGATTAAGAAAACTCTATTCGTTAAAATAAACATCATATTAGTAAGTAGTGTGAAAGGAACCCTTTCATACCTAGTGGTATATAGTAATACAGTGTTAGGCCTGTATTTTTTATTGACTGTCGGCACACGATGGGTGATTGGTCAGCATCCCAACCTTACTTTTCCAGAGCATGTCTGGTACCAGTTGAGGCTGGGGCGACCAGAAAACCCTCGCGGTCGGAAAAATTCCACGCCATTGCGGAGCTGAACCCAGACCACCGCCTTGCGAGCGGTTCACTAAAAAACTACGCTACAGCGGGTCTCCATATTAGAAAATCATAAACAAATAGCTTGTCTTGAGCAGGCTTCCCCCTAACAGTCCTTCAGAATTTCTCCCTCTTATATGTCAAATGTCCCACCTCTGCAGGCGTCTTTCAAACCATCAGTTACATCCGGACTCCACTTCTCCTAGTCTTCCTTTTTTCTCTTTGCCGGTATGCCTCCTTCAATGATGGTTTTACCAAACCTTCGTGTCTCTTTATATGTCCAAAATACATCAATTTTCTCATTATAATTTGTAGCATTTGTAACACGGAACGTCTGCCCAGCGTGTTCGTAGGGGTTGGACAACGGTGACAAGCCCCTGTGAGTGCGGTTCAATTTCATGGGCTGGAAGAAAAGCCAGAGTTCTCAAAATTTACTGTGTTCGGGCCCGAACCGAAGGTTGATATCCATAACCGAGCGAAGAGCTGAAAGCAAGTTCTTCAGATCGGAAAAACTACCAACAATAGATGGTAATTGGATGAAAAAATTAAAGAACAACCAGTGGGCTCGTCATAAGGGCCAGTGGGGCCGCCCACCAAAATAATGTATAACGTGTATTTATTATTTTCTAAATTAAAAATAGCATCCAAACCATGTTTATCCGGGAAAAATGCCTGGCCCCATCAACAAAAAAAGATCCGAGCCCACTGAGAACAAACATGGTCAACCTACAAACAATTAAACAACTAAAATCCCTTTGGGAACCTAATTTGGAAACAAGTCACGTTACTAAAAGCATCTTATTCCTGTGCAACGATTCAGTCATGCAATTTATAAAGAACAACTGATTAAATGGTGTGAACACTTACAAAAATGCCCTGGTATTGTCTACCACAGGGGAGTCATACCAAAAAAAGTATAATGGTACAAAGCAAGGGAAAACCTCGCAAAGATGGAACGACTGCATCAGTGCAGCTTTAAGAAAAAGGGGTTTTAAACCGAAAGGTTGACTTCATTGCACCGGGGTTTTTCCCAAACTGGTCCCTCTCAGCAGAAATGGCCCCCCTCCTGCCGAAGGATTCCAAGCACGAACTCCTGGGTCCGGGAACAATCCGGGTCTCTGAAAAAAACTGCACTTGTGAACAGAATGGCGAGGTCGGTTCGAACCCACGACCTTCGACTCGCAAGGCAAGGGGGGTTAAACCCACTCACCACAGAGACCCTCAAGCCCAGAAAATGAATAACAGCACAAGTGCATTGAACAAGCAACACACAAGATCACTACCACACCCCCAACCCCAACCTTCTATACAGAGTAAATGGTGGAAGAAAGAAGAACAAATTAGTGGCAGAATAGTTTTTAACAAGACAGTAGAAAACAAAATTTGTTTTTTTTTTCAACATAAGTGTTAAATAAGAAGATTCTTCCTAAATCACCAACAGAAAAGAATAAATGATTCACAGAAAGAACAAAATCAAAGAAACTGGCTAATGCTCAAGAACTAATAAAAAGATTTGAATATTTACACTATTAATCAGAGATTCAGGCAATAAAAGGACAACTGAGAACTGTTGAACATCGGGCTTGATTCTAACCTGTTGTATTTGACAGATGAAATCAATGCTTTCAGAACTTCAGCCCAGATGAACCAAATCTACAACTACTGTTTAACTTTTTGCGAGCAGAGCAAAGGGTTGTATAGCAGTGGATACTGTCTCCCGTGTAGTTCATTGGAAGATACCAAGTCTACAGGCCTACTGTTTAAACCCGGAGAGCAGAGCAAGGTTGTATGCAGTGGATACTGTCTCAGTGTAGTTCAGCCCAGAAGATTACCAAGTCTACAAGGCCTACTGTTTCCAAACTGTGCAGCAGAGCAAAGGTTGTATAGCAGTGGATACTGTCTCAGTGTAGTTCAGCCCAGAAGATTACCAAGTCTACAAGGCCTACTGTTTAAACTGTGCAAGCAGAGCAAAGTTGTCTAGCAGTGGATACTGTCTCAGGGTAGAATATTAAGAAATAGGACAGCAGAATCTGGCAAAAAATTACAGCAGGAAAGACAGATGACGATTTACTATCACCAAAGAGACGGATCTCTGGGATAAACTTGGGTGCTCTCTCCCGTCCCAAAAGGTACCAGGTTCGCTCCCTCGTGAAGCCATCTGGATATTTTTCCAGAGATCTGATTTGGTTCCTAATCTATCGGAGATGGACGTAAAACCTAGATCCTGTGTTCAAGTTGAGCACGTAAAGAACCTGGACTTTTTAAAAATTGAGAAAAAGGCAGGCTGGAAAACCGCTGCCATGAATTCATCTGTTGACACATTTTACGCAAAACGAATTTGTAATAGACGATGACGTGTAGGTTCCCCGCAGCTGTTGAGCAAATAAAAAAAGTGTTTAACAGCGGCCATAAGAACCATCAGCTTGCAAACTTGTCGACATCTGATTGATTGATAAAACCATCATCAGTACACTTCGCTGAGTAACCATGTGTCTTCGATTTCCTTTCTTACACGGGAAAAACCTCAGCTGCAGTGCACGAACTCCGTAGCACCGTGAAGATCCACAATGTAATTAGGAGATAAGGAAGATATTTTGGAATTTAAAAAATCGTTTTAATGAACTTACCTGGGCAGGGCTCTCCAGTCTGTCTTCCGATTTTGATCTGCCAATGTCTCTTTATGTGCTCAAAATTGAACAGGGGACCTACATTTTATGGTCCCCTCTCCGATAGGACTAGAAACTCCATCTCACTTACACCGAGATCATAGGTTTCTGAAAAAAAAACCCAGAAGGCTCCACAAGGGGGTGAACCTGGTACTTTTGGTATGTGAGACAAGCACCAAACCTCTACCACAGAGGCCTACATCTGCTGCAGAAGCTGAGGCCCTATAGATCTGCTGAAGTTATGCGAAAAAAACAGAAATCGATACCATATAACTTTTCTAAAATATTGAGGCCAACTTGGGGTGTGTCTGCCCTTTTAAAAGGACAGGAAACTAAAGGCAACCATTATGTGGCCCGGGTTGTCTGATGATGATCTCACTTCCTGCTTCCTATCACAGAATAATTCAATTTCCTTCCAAACACCCCCCCCATCACCAAACAAAAAAAAAAAAACCCTATATTCCCTTTCTCCGACTTTTTTGAAGGAGAAGAGAACAAAAGTTACATAACAGCTGTTTATAAATAAAAAAATAAAACCCCAGACGGTAATGGCTCTTGCGAAGTGTAGATCGATATCTGGCTAAAATATTTTTCCCCGAGTTCAAACCTCGCCAGCATAGTTTCGTTATTTGTATCCGCCCCAGTAACTGACAAACCATCTTCGACCGCGTCGGGGGCGTTCCCCACAAATTGGCGCCTGACGGGGGTTGAGAATGACTTGAGTTTTGTTAAATGTAAAAAAATTTGGAAAAAATGTTTGGGGTGTTTAAACAATACTAAATACCTTTTAAAAAATGCTTTCTTTCTTCTTCAAAGCCCAATCGCCCTTTCTAACCCCCCGTGTATGTGTTTTGGTGTGAGCCTAAGCAAACGATTAAGAAAAAAAATGCGCCTACAAGAGCCGAATCCGTTTTGGATACTTTTTATTTTCAGGGGCTTCCAGGTTCTACATCATCGCCCCAGACATGCCTTGAGGGCATGTTACTATTTCGCCCCCTTTTGGTTCCCCGCCACGGCATGTCTTTTTAACGAAATGGAATGAACTGTTAAACCCTTAAAAACCACGAAAAAATGTTGCACAATTTGTTAAGATTTGTTTGAAATATAACCCTTTTAAATTAAAAAATTTTCAACTTAGAACAACAATATTCTGTTAATATCCCTTTTAAAACGCCCACGTGTAGTTGTCCGGGGATAGGAGAAAAGAATAGAACACAGCTACCACAAGGCATGCGTAAAACGTTAAAGAGGGTTTAGCTATTGGCCCCCAAACCAAACACAAAAAAGGGATAATATTTGGGAAATTTAAAACAGCCATTCTCCAAGCGGGGGTATTGACCAAAATTTGAAAGAAAAAAGGGGGCCATCATCACAACATTTTGTTCTCCTGCGACCTGCCCACACTCTTTCTCCGACCGGAGCAACCAAAAACCAAGACCAGCAATAGCGACTGAAATGTTAAAAATTCACAAGTCGAAGTGTGTGCAATAACAGGGGGCCCATAAACCCCAAATAATTATCGAAAGGACAGGGGAACACCCCAAAGGGAACACTACCCCCAGCGGGAACATAAGAAAAAAATTTGGGAATATCTTCCCCTCACACCCAGAAAAATAAAAGAACATGGAAATAAAATAAAAAAATAGCCAAAACCCGCAAATTTTAAACTTCAAAAGGGGGTTCGTCAGAAAAATAAGTATCCAAGGGGAAGGGGGGAAAAACTCACCCTTTGGTCCCTGAACTGGAAGAGTTACACTGAACTCAACACCCAAAGAAAACAGGGAAGCAGATCCCAGGATGTGACCTACACAACAAAAAAAAAGGAAAATTTTTCAAAGAAAAAAAGAAAAAAGAAAACAGTTAAAAAAACTGCCTCCTAAATCTAGAAAAAGAACTAAAACTAGGAACCTTCAAAACCTAAACGGTGACAGGACAAAAGGGAAAACTGTGCTACACACAGACACGGGTTTTTTCAGGCAGGCACAGCACCTATTAGCTAGAACCTATCAATGGAAATGTCCAAATTCAACAGGAAAAAAATGAAGAAAACAAAAAGAATTTTGGAATAGTCAATCAACCCCAAAGACAGCAGGCATGTTTACCCAGGGCTAAACCAAAAAAAAAAGCAAAAGGAAAAAAAGGCACCTGGAGCGGATGGAATTAAAAATTTAAATTTCCCTTAAAATTGCCCTTTGGCAAAAGGTTTTTCCCCCCAGTTTTAAACCCAAACGGGAAAAACAGGCCAATTTCCCACAACCAAGGGAAAGGCAAAATTACCTCATCTTGAAACCAGACGGGACAAAAAAAAAAGAGTTATAGACCCATCAGCCTTCTCAGCGGGCGGGGAAATTGATGGAGGGCTAGAAAACAGGGACGACATGACCTAAAAACCCAAATTTTTGCTCACCCCCCCAGCCCGAATACAGACAAAACAAAGCAAGAGCCCAAACTGGTACCCGGGACTTTGGGCCCCTTCCCGGGAAAGAAAAAGAACAGCCATTTTCTTTGACCTGCCCCGGGCATTTGATCGGTTTGGGCCCGAGGGCCAACTAAAAGTCCAAAAACAGAGTTCCCAACATGTTCTCCTGGATCAAAAACCCCCCCCCAACTAGGGGAAAAAATAGAAACCCCCCAGAAGATGCAAAAAAATGGAAGGGAGTTCCACAGGGCGGGGGATAGCACCAACGCTTTTCCCTAATATACAAAAATGCATCCCCAAATGCCGAAGGTCTCAAACAGCCTTTTTTTCCCCCCCAGACACTAAAAAAATTTTCACTAAAAAAACACCACTCAAAAAAATTCTATCTCTACAAAACACCCTACTCACAAAAAATTTATTATAAAAAAAATAAATTATAAAAAAACCCCACATACAAAAAACTCAATCTTAAAACATCAATTATAAAAAAAAACATCCAATTTACAAAAACACCCAATTTACAAAAACATCAATTAAAAAAAACTCAATCTCCCAAAAAAAACACCCAACATACAAAAAACACCCAATCTACAAAAAAACATCAATCTACAAAAAAACATAATCTACTACAAAAACACCCAAAATCATACAAAACACCCAATTCAAAAAAAACATCAATTACTAAAAAAAAACATCAATTCCCCAAACAAAACAGGAAAAAAGTGGACTGGAAAAAAGGACCTCTTAAACCCACAAAACCAAAGAAACTGTTTTCCCTCTCCCCACAAGGAAAAAATTTTTCATCAATTTAAAAAACAAACAATCCAAACAGATACCCCCAAACCTTCCAAAATTCCCACGGGGATTTCCGGGAACCCAAAAGATAGACAAAATTCAAGAAAACCCAAACAAAGATTTTTGGATGAAGAAAAGCTGGGTCCCTTCCAAATTAAAATTTTAAAGAGGTCAAATGGGGAACAGAAGACCCATCAGGGAATATGGTCAGCTTTTGGACAACAACACCCAAAAACAAACACACAGAAACTAGACAAGGTACAAAACATGGGCCTAAGAATAATGGGGGAGCAATGAAAAGCAGTCCACATAGGAATAAAAAACGCAGACGACCTTTTCTAAAATCCCGAAAATTTAAAACCCCCCCAGTTTGAAAAACAAAAATAGCTAAAAGAACACCTCTACACACAAAATATAAAGAAAAAAAAACAGACTTGAAGGGAAAACAACATCTGGGAAATTTCATATGCAACATACAGACATCCAAAACGCCAAAAATTTTAGGCCCTTAAACCAGAGCCAAGACACCTACCAAAAAAAGGGGAAAATACACCTAGAAGTCTCGGGAATAATTCAAAAAAAATAAAACAGAGACAGAGAAAAGCAAACACCCTCTGAGAAATATCCCCCGCACATGGAAAATTTTTCCGATCTCCTACAGATGCTACCAAAAGGGGAGGAGGAATTACATCCTCCCCCCAAGGGAAACACAAACCCCTTTTGGGCAGGAGAAACATAACCAACTTTGACAGATGCAACACCCCTTCCCTACAGATTCTCAACGACCACAAGTGTCAGAAAAAAATATTGCAATCTTTGGATTAAGATCCTTCTCCAGGCTATCTCATGTCCAGACAAGCAACCTTCGGGACATCGGAAAAAATATCAGCTTTTGTAAAAAAAACAAACTGGTCTTACAGGGGATACCAGTCACTGTGGCATCCAGAAAGAAAAGGTGACAAACTCGAAAGGGGGCCGGGGCCAACACAACCCCCCCCCAAACAAAGTTTTCAAAAGCAGACTCCCCTAAACAATATGGAAAAATGATCTGGAGAAAAAAAAATGGGGGATACGGGCCCAGAGCACAAATTTTAAAATACACTAAACAAAACAAGCACAGATCACAGTTTCAGACTTAGAACGGACAGCAGTCTTAGAACACCCCACAGAATGGGTCTCAGGGACTCGGCAACCTGCAACTGTGGACAAAAAAGCAGTCCCCAGACACATCCTGCAAAACTGCCCAGCTATGTGAAAATTGGAGATCTGGCCAACAAAAACAACACTACAAAAAAAAAACAGGGGGAACCTAAAGACCTCAAGCACACCCCTTTTTTTTGACACATCCCGGATAGTTGCAAAAGCTTGACTGAAGAAGAAGAAAAATTTCCCCCACCCGTGAAAAAAAAAAGAAGAAAAAATGGCACATATCCAGGAAGAAGAAGAAGAAAAAGGGAAAGAACAAGAAGAAGTTTCCACTATCATGAACAAAAAGAAGAAAAGAAGAAAAAAAGAAGATTACATTCCAGTGAAAAGAAGAAAAGAAGAAGAAGAAGGGGCTACACTACCCAGTGAAAAAAAAAGGAAAAAAGAAGAAAAAAGAACAAAAAGAAGTGGTCCCTACCCATGAAAAGAAGAAGGAAAAAAAAAGAAGAAGAAAGCACTACCCAGGCAAAAGAAGAAGAAGAAGAAGAAAAAAGAAGATTCACTACCCAGTAAAGAAGAAGAAGAAGAAGAAGAAAAAAAAGGGGCTACACTATCCAGAATAAATTTTTAACTACAGTATCAAAAACAACCATAAAAATGAAACAAATCAAAAATCTTAAACCAAGAAAAGGAAACCGCAAAAACTCACGTTAAAAATTTGATAATATATAATCACGGTGGGCCCCTTTGGGGTGGGATAGTTTTCAAATTGTTTCAGTATTTTTTTACAAAGGACGATAACCCCCCTTCGAAAGCAAGGGCAAACAGAACGAAAAGCAGAAAAATACAAACAGCTTTAAAAAAAGGGGGGGTTTTTCCAAAAGTCATGAAAAGGATATAAATTAACAATATACACCATTCCGGTTTCTTTTTTGCCTTTTTTAGACAGTGAAATACAATCCCCGACGGGTGGATGGGGAAAGGGGGGGTGTGTGATTTTCATTTTCATAAAATTTTCAGGCTTTTTATATTTTTTTCATCAAATTTTCCTGACAGAATTTTGCCTTCGTGGTGGTGTGATTGAAGTGGGGGGGGTTCATAAATTTTTGATTAAGGGAGGCGTTCATGGTGGGGGATTAAAGGGGGCCAGGAGGGTTTTTGGGGGGGCCCGGGGGGTGGATTGAAGTAGGAGGCGTTCATGGGTTGATTGGTAAGGGTTCATGGTGGTGTGATTGAAGTAGGAGGCTTTCATGGTGGGGTTTGTGGAAAATTATGGGGTTTTGAAAAGGGTTTTTGGGTGGATTGAAGAGGAGGCGTTCATGGGGTGGATTAATGGAGGTTCATGGTGGTGTGATTGAAGAGGAGCTTTTAGGTGGGTTTTGAAGTAGGACGTTCAGGTGGGGGATTGTAGGGGGGTTCAGGGTGGTGTGATTAATGGAGGTTCAGGGTGGTGGATTGGTAAGGCGTCTGGGGTGTGATTGAAGTAGGAGGTTCGGGGGTTGATTGAAGTAGGGGCGTTCTGGTGGTGTGATTGAAGTAGGAGGCTTTCATGGTGGTGTGATTGGTGGGGCTTTCTGGTGGTGTGATTAAGGGGAGCTTCGGGGGGTGGATTAAGAGGAGGCGTTCTGGTGGTGTGATTGGTGGGAGGCGTTCTGGGGGTGTGTTTAAGAGGAGGCGTTCGTGGTGGGTGTTGATGGCGTTCATGGTGGTGGGGATTGAGTAGGAGGCTTTCATGGTGGTGTGATTAAGAGGAGGCGTTCATGGGGTGTGATTAGTAGGAGGGTTCATGGTGTGTGATTGAAGAGGAGGCCTGGTGGTGTGATTGAAGGAGGCGTTCATGGTGGGGGATTGAAGTAGGAGGCTTTCTGGTGGGTGATTGAAGTGGAGGCGTTCATGGTGGTGTGATTGAAGTAGGAGGCTTTCTGGTGGTGTTTTTTAAGGAGGCTTTCATGGGGGTGGATTGAAGAGGCGTTCTGGGGGTGTGATTAAAGTGGATTTCTGTTGGATTAAGAGGAGGCGTTGGGGGTGGATTGGTAGGAGGGGGTCTGGGGGATTTAGGGGGAGGCTTCATGGTGGTGTGATTAAAGTATAGGCGTTCTGGTGGTGTGATTAAGTAGGAGGCTTTCATGGGGTGTGTTAAGTAGGGGGGGCTTTCTTTGGTGTGATTGAAGTAGGAGGCGTTCATTGGTGTGATTGAAGAGGGGCTTTCTTGGGGGGATTAAGGGGGAGGCGTTCATGGTGGTGTGGGGGGAGGGGCGTTCTGGTGGTGTGATTGAAGTGGGAGGGTTCATGGTGGTGGGGTTGGTAGGAGGGTTCAGGTGGTGTGATTAGTAGGAGGCGTTCATGGTGGTGGTTGAAGTAGGAGGCGTTCTGGTGGTGTGATTGAAGTAGGGGCGTTCATGGTGGTGTGATTAAGAGGATTCATGGTGTGGGTTAAAGTAGGGGGGTTCTGGTGGTTGATTGAATGGAAGGCGTTCATGGTGGTGTGATTGAAGTAAGGCGTTCGTGGTGGTGTGATTGAAGAAAGGGGGTGTTCATGGGGGGGATTGAGGGGGCTTTCTGGTGGGGGTTTGAAGAGGAGGCGTTCATGGTGGTGGGTTGAAAGTAGGCGTTCTGGGGTGTGATTGAAGAGGGGGGCGTTCTGGGGTGTATTGAAGTAGGAGGGTTCATGGTGGTGTGATTGAATAGGAGGTGTTTGGTGGGGGTTTTTAAGTAGGGGGGTTCGGGGTGTGATTAAGTAGGGGGGTTTCTGGGGTGTGTTTAAGAGGGGGCTTCGTTGTGGTGTGATTAAAAGGGAGGCGTTCTGGGGGTGTGATTAATAGGAGATTTTCTTGGGGATTGGGAGGTTTTCATGGTGGTGTGATTGAAGGAGGCTTTCGTGGGGGTGTGATTGAAGGGGGGAGGTTTCATGGTGGTGTGATAAAGTGGGAAGGCATGGTGGTTGATTAAGAGGGGGCGTTCGGTGGTGTGATTGAAGTAGGAGGGCATGGGGGTGTGATTGAATGGGAGGCGTTCATGGTGGTGGATTGGTAGGAGGCGTTCATGGGGGTTGTTAAGTGGGAGGTGTTCATGGTTGTGTTGAAGTAAGGCTTCAGGTGGTGTGATTGAAGAGGGGGGTTCATGGGTGTGTTTTAAGAAAGGCGTTCTTTTGATTAAGGAGGTTTTCCCGGGGTGTGATTAAAGTGGGAGGTTTCGGGTGGTGTGATTGGGGTGGGGGTGTTCATGGGGGTGGATTAAGAAGGTTTTCGGGTGGTGTGATTGGTAGGAGGCGTTCGTGGTGGTGTGACGCATATGTAAAAATTGATGTGGGGGTTGTTTGATGGAAAATTACACCTGTCGGAAAATTTCCCATATTCGGGTCTTGTCTTTAACATGTTTTTTGGTGTTCATACATGGGAAAAAAACACGTCTGCCCATCTTGCCTCCTATGTTTACAAATTTTCAAACGCCCCACACAACATCTTTTACTACGTCAATGTCTCGTTTAGTGTTACCCTTCTGCTTAGAGAGTAAACACTAAGCCCAATAAAATATCTAAAATCAAACCACACTAAAGCTAACTGTCTTTTTCCTCAGCTGCCACCTGGGAGAGGGGGAACTCAGCCACTACAACCCAGGCCCTTTGGGAATTTATCTCACAAGCCAAATGTTCCCCTCAGCCGTCATGTTAAATTAGTCACCCTAATCCATTTTTCCCTTGTTTTTCTCTTTTCTCTTTCCTAGATGCTTCCTTCCATGATGGTCTTTTTCCCACCCTTTGTAAAACACCTCAATTTGCCGTTCTTTTGCACATCAGTTGTTTTATTTGATTTTGATTATTTACATTATTATATATCTTCCATTTTTGGAACATATCACAAGAGTGAAAAAAATTGGTCAAAAAGAATAACGTAAAAAGAAGAAGTTATTTATACAAATTCCCTCAACTAAACTTTTTACCATAAAAAACAATATATTTTAAAACTGTAGTCAAATTTACGACAATATTTTTGTTAGTTTTCTTCGCCTTCGTTCTTTGACCAATTTAACCCTCTTTGTGATATTTTTGATTTTTCCAAGAACGTGAAACGGAATTTGGTTTTAGGCCCAAACGCATGATTTATACGTTTGGGACATAATGATTTAAAAAACCTTCTCAGCCCCACTTTCTTCTTCTTCTCTAAATTTTCGGAATTTGATCATTCTTATTGTGATGTTAAAAGGTCCCCTAAAAACGGGGGATTACGTCGGACATTTTGGGGCCCCCGGGGGACAGGGCCCCCCCCCTCCCTTTTCAGCCACTTTTGATTTACTGGTGAGCTTTCCCCATGATCCTTTTGGATCTACGCCTTTTGATCCTTTTCCGTATATTTGGGCTTTGTGATCCAAGACAGTGAGTTACCTTTTTTCCCGTTCTGACTGAAAATTTCTCGGGGTTTCGCTTGTCCTCGGGCGGCGCTTACTCTTAAAAAACCGTGAAAATACGGTTCCCCCTGTTCAGGGCCGGTTCCCGTTTTTTCCGTACATTGTCGGCCTTTCTTTTCCTCATTTTTAGTTTGATCCCGGGAAGGGAAAACCTGTTTCGACGCTATCGGGGCGGCAATTTGCAATTTTTCCTCGAAAGCACGGCAAAGGGGCCAGTAAAAAAATGTAGAGGGTCGTTTCAGTGGGGCATAAAGGGAACTGAGGATTTTGGCTCCCGGGCCCTCACCCCCCCCAGATTTGGGGGTTGTTGACTGCAACGAAACCTTCCCAGTTTCCCAAGGCTGGCATTCCTTGGATACCAACCCAGTTCTTCCGGGGGTGTTAATTTAATCCCCGACCTTGCACGTTTTCCCCGGGCGGGTTTTGTTTGCACAAAAGAACTTGTTTTTTGCGCTCCAAACCCTTGCCCAGTTTTATCTGCACCAGGCTACCAACGGGGCGCTGCAATCTTCTCGCACCAAACGAGGGTAGACTTTTTATTCTTCGGTCCTGTCTTATTTATTCTTTCCACGGGGTGGCAATGTTTTCCCCCCTCAGGGCTTGAGCTTGCCCTACGTGGGCAGTTTGGTCCCGGAATTTTATCCATGTCTAGTCGTTTCGTTCTGCTTTTCGTTCAGGGACTTGGGCAAATCTTGTTTGGGCATCGGTGGGGGTGCATTTTTTTTTAGTATCTTTTCGTATTTCCGAATTGCCGCTACCACTCATGTTTTCCCCCTCCCGATCCCCGCCCCCCTTGCCACCAAACCAGGGGTCGTTTCAGGGTCAGGGAGGTTAGGGGGGTCTTTCTGCCCCCCTTCCCCCTGGCTCATTTACCCCATGACCTCGGGCCTTTTTTACCCCCGTCGCCTCTTTGACATTCTGGAGAAAATGGTTCTATTCTTTACACCCCAAATTTGGGGGCCCCGGGAAATTCGGCGCTAATTTTAAATAAAAAAAACCCTTTTTTTGGTTTGGGGAAACCCAATCGTTTTTTAAAAAAAAGTGTCTTGTAATACAAAGACAAATGTTAATGTTTTTTAATTCCTATCCCCCACTCTCCAAGTCCAACTATTATTTTCATAATTTTGATTTGGTGTTGTGGACGCCAAAGGGGGATATCCCGGCCGAGCGAAAAACTGAGTGGGGGTTCTGGGTGGGGAGGTTTTTCTTTTTAAACATCACACGAAAAGAGTAGCTTTCAACGCCTGGGGGGGGTTTGAAACCCGGCACGCTGGATCGAACTATACCATTGCCACAGACGTTCACAAATCAGGTTAAGCAAGTACGTCAATGAAAACATCAAGAAAGTTCACCTTTGTCACCGATCAACAAAACAAAAACCTTGAAAAGTCTTAAAAAAAAAACTAAAAATTAAAGAAACAGTTCCTGGGGTGTTATTTGCCGTAGTAGTCAGAAGAACAGTGCCTGGGGGTGTTTTTTCAAAGGGGTATGGAAGAAAATTCTAAATGTTATTATCAGGGTGTGCTGGAAGAAACAGGCCCAAGGGGGTTATTATACAGTAGTGAGTGATGGGAAGAAACAATTCCTGGTGTGTTTTATACAGTAGTAGTTGGAAGAAAAGTGTCTGGGAGTGTTATTATACAGAGTAGTGCTGGAAGAAACCTTGGGTTTTTTACGGAGTGGTGATGGAAAAAAATGTCCTGGTAGTGTTATTTCAGTAGTGGTGATGGAAGAAAATGTCTGGTGTTATTTACAAGGGGGGTGATGGAAAAACGGGGCCCGGGGGTTTTTATTATACAGTAGTGAGGATGGAAGAAGCAGGTCCTTAGGTTTTTAAAACAGAGTGAGTGATGGAAGAAGAGTGTCCTGGGGAAGATTTTTTCAGAGGGTGCTAAAAATATATAGAAAGTTTCCATGGTTTTTTTTGACAGAGAGTGTTAAAATACTCTGCAGAAATGAAAATTCCCAAAAAAAATATACTAAATTTTCTGATCAAAAAGATAGCAAAGGGGGAGAGTAGGCATAATAAAATTTCAGGCATTTTTTCTTTTTCTTGAAGCCCATATCGACCCCTTGTTAACCACTCTGTGTGATTTGTAGTGATCTAAAGAGAATTTCTTTTGCCAGTTGTACAAGAATCAGCGCATTCCATTTCTTCGCGTTTTTTTTTTACAATGGTAGATTCCATCGTCCTCTTAACATTCCTTGTAGGTAGGGGTCATTCTTTTCTTTCCCTTTCGGCCCCGGCACCACACAGACGTCTGGCTTTCCCTTTTATTACACCCACAACCCCCCCCCACCCCAACCCTCTCTATCCCTGTTTCAAAAGGAAAGACAACTATATAATTGTAGAATCAAGAGGGGTTTCAGAGAAAGCAGAAGATGGGATCTTCCCTTGTACTGGAAAGACAAGGCTGACGGGGAACGAACCCCGTAAACGCTGGTTGAAATCGGCCCTCGCCGATGGACAAACCCAGAGCTCCAAATGGGATTGATGGACGTAAAATTCGTTCTTGGGAAAGACTGTTTATATATCACAAGAAGATAAAAAGGCCAAAAAAACGTTGGGGAGAGAAGATAATTTGATACATTTCATCCCTCAACTCCTTAGGGGCCTCCCCCTCTAGATATATTGTAATTATTTCCTCTAGTTTTGTATAACCTTTGAACAAGACAGTTGGGCAAGTCATTTTTTTAATTGAATTTTAAAAAAAGATATGGTACCACATAGAGCGTACTAATGGATGTAGCATGGACAATATAGAAAACAAAATTTCTGGCCAAGATGTGGTTTCGAAAAATGCTAAGAACCATAATAAAATTTAAAACACAAAAAAAATGTGGTTACTGCCCTGTAAAACCCTTTTATGGAGGGGGGGGAAAATTTTTTGCGTTAATAGAGGGGAAGGGTTTAGAAAAATTTGACAACCAAAAAAAAGGGGGACGAAACAGAGGAAGACAGATAAAAAAATTTTAGATAACCGCTTCATGGGGTGAGTCAACATCTGAGTTTATAGCAACCCACCGAAAATTTGGGGGAATCCAGACCCACGCCAGCACACGGCACCCAGGAAGAGATGGGGAAGATGAATTTCAACAAAATAAATTCTAGGTATCTTTTAAAATACAGGATATAATTTTAGTATCGTATTTAATCTGCAAAGTTATTTATCGGTATCGTATAAATACGCGGGGTATAATATCTGGGGATCGTATTGAATACTGCACAAAATATATAATATCTAGGTATCGTTTTAATACGCACAAGTTTTATAATATCTAGGTATCGTTTGAATCTGCAGTGATATAATTCAGGTATCATTAAAACCACAAATTATATAATATCAGGTATCGTATTGAATACGACAGAAGGATATAAATCAGGTATCGATTGAATACTACACGGAAATGATATAAAACAGGATCATTAATACTCACAGAAGTTATATAAATCTAATGTAGAATACCACGGGGGAAAAATAAAGAATCATTGAAAACCCCGAAATTTTATAATACCCCGGATCGAGGGGAAAAATTTCACGGAAATGATATAAAACAATTCATTGAAACGCCAAAGTTATATAATATCTGGGCGTATTGTATACGAAATTATATAAAATCTAGGTATCGTAGAATACTCATAAAAGTTATATAAATTAGGTATCGTATTGAAACTACATAGAATTATATAAATCAGGTATCGTATTGAATACACACAAATAAAAATATCTATATGATTGAATATTAAATGATATTATTGATATCGATTAAAACACGTGAATAAATCAGGATCGTTTATCACAAAAAAGTGATATAATATCTGGGATCGTTTTAATATACACAGAAGGGAAAATTCAGATATCGATTGAAAACCACAGAAGTGATATAAAATCAGGTATCGTAAATACTACAGTGATATAATATCTAGGTATCGTTTTAAACTCACGGAAGTTATATAATATCTAGATATCGTATTGAAAACTACACAGAAGTGATTAAAAATCGGATCGTATTGAATACACAGGATATAATATCTGGGGATCATTGATTACAGTGATATAATATCAGGCATCGTATTGAATACTCACAAGTGATATAATTCGGTATCAAAAAAACACGGATATAATATCTAGGATCTTTATACACGGGGATATAATATCTAGGTATCGTATTGAAAATCCCTAAAATTTTATAATATCTTATGTAGAATACTGATATAAATCTGGATCGTAGAATACTACAGTGATATAAATCAGGATCGTATTTAAATACGTGTTAAAATCAGGGTTTGTTTGAATACACACAGAAAATATAATAACGGTATCATTGAATACACACGGAGTTTTATAAATCTAGGTATCATTTTAATACTACATGATATAAATCAATCATTGAAAACTCAGTGATATAAATCGGTATCGTATTGCATACACAGTATAATATCTGGTTTATTGAATATACGGAAATTTATAATATCTAGGTATCGATTGAATACTACATGAAATGAAAAATAACAGGGTTTTATTGAATACCCCCAAAAAGATATAAACTGTATCGTTTGAATACTACAGAATGATATAAAAACTGGTATCGTTTTAAAACGCCAAAGTTATATAATTCGGATCGTATTGAAACCGCAAAAGAATAATATCAGATATTTTTTAAAACTACAAGAAGTTTTATAAATCAGATATCGTATTGAATACCTGATGAATAAATCAGGATCGATTGAATAATCAGTGATATAATATCTATATCGTATTGAATACTCACAGAAGTATATAATAATAAGTATCGTATTGAATAATACAGGAATAATATCTGGGGATCGTTGAAAACTAAAAAGTGATTAAAAATCTAGATTCGTATTTGAAACTCAAGGATATAATAACAGGTATCATTTAATAAACCCCAAGTGATTAATATCTAGGTATCATTGAATACTACAGTGATATAAATCGGATCGTATTTAATACCCCGAGTAATAAAACTAGGATCATTAATATCACAGAAGAAAATTCGGATCGTAGAATACATACAAAATTATATAATATCAGGATCTAAATCTATACAGAGGGGGTATGGTCTTCTTCTTCATGCGTTAGGTTTCATGCATTGTTTTATCATGAATGGGTTGCCCTATGAAGTGCATGTCGTTGGAGTTCTTCGAAATTCCCCATAGCTTGGTCTTAAACTTTGTTCATGAGGCCTGTTTTATTTCGTTGGTGTATGTATGATGGACATGACTCAGGATATGCTCTGAGTCTGTGTTTTGTCTGCATGCCACTGTGCAGTCTGAGCAGGCTTTATTCTATCATGTGGTGGTTGGCATACAGTGACCTGTTGTTAGGCGAAAGATTTTTGGGGTTTTCTGTTTAGTCTGTGATGGGATCTTTTGGTGTTTTTTTGTTGGTTTTTTTTTGTGCCCCCACAACTTTTTTTATTTTCTCGTGATATATGTTAGTTTTTTAGTGACACTGGGGGTTTTGTGTTGTGTAAGTTTTTTTCCCCCCTTAGCCAGTTGTTGCTCTCTCATTTCCCGGGACGCCACAGGGGGTGGATCCCTGGGGAATAATTTTTTTGTGTTCTGAGATCTTGTTTGCTGTAGATCAGCTCCTTTCCATGTTATCTTTGGATACCTTTTTTTGGCCTGCAGGACTGAACGCAAAACCCCCGGGAAAAATTTGTTTTTATGATCTTTTTTTAGTATTAGAAAGGCAGTAAAATCAGAAAAAATGACAAATTTAACTCGGGATGTATGAATATTACAGATACATGTTTTTGGGCAATGTTTCAACTGGGGAAATTCCCCCAAAATGTTTTTGACAATGATTTCAACTGGGGAAATTTCAAACATGTTTTTGAAATATTTAACGGAATTCCCAAAAATGTTTTGTAAAAATTTCAACTGGGGAAATTTAAACATGTTTTGTGACAATGATTTAACAAAATTAAAATGTTTTGACAATATTTCAACTGGGGAAATTCCCCAAAAATGTTTTTTGGGCAAATTTAACTGGAATTAAACATTTTTTGACAATGATTTCAACTGGGGAAATTTAAACATGTTTTTTTGACAATGATTTAACTGGGGTTCCCCCAAAGTTTTTGACAATGATTTAACTGGGGGTTCCCAAAAATGTTTTTTGACAATGATTTCAATGGGGAAATTCCCCCAAAATGTTTTTAAATGATTTCAACTGGGGGTTCCCAAACATGCTTTGTGACAATGATTTCAATGGGGAAATTTCAAACATGTTTTGTGACAATATTTCAACTGGGGAAATTCCAAACAATTTTTTAAATGATTTCAACTGGGGAATTCCCCGGGCTTTTCATAGCTCAAATAAAAAACTAGATAATTTGGGGGCAATCATTTAAAAAAATTTTCGAGGCTTTCAGAACAACTGAAACCATTGACCGATCTTGGGTTAACAATAAAAAAACCGTCGAGGATTTTTAAATTATTTTAGCAGAACCTACGAGTTTTTGGGAGGAGGGGGCGTGCTGAAACTGTTTAGGGTTATAAAGACTGCCACAGAAAGTATTGATTTTCCCCCCATATAGTTCAGTGGCCATTGTTTTTTTAATAAGCATTTTACCTTTGAAAATCCCCCGGGAAAAAATTTGCTTAAACTTACTCACCGTTTGGTTTGAACCAGGTACGCTTGGGTTTTGGGTCGAGCTGACTAATGCTTGATTTACAGACGTTCTATATATATATATCAAGGGATATACCCAAATTTGGAAGGTTGTAAGGTCTGTAGCTGTGTTCTGCTCTCTAAGCATCGGAAGAGCAAGTCAGACTTTTTCTTAATAAGGACGAAAAGTGAACATTAGTAGCCTACGGATGACCCTAAAACACAAAGCCAACACCTCCCGGGGGTGTACAAACAAGTTTTGACCCGAGTCAAGGCAAAACAGTGCTCTGGTTCAACAGGGATATAATCTAGTGTATAATCTAGGGGGGGGGGAACTAGTCTGTATATTTAGTCCTATGTAGAAAGGCCATGATTTTATTGGTGCACATATTGTGAGATATGGAGGTCTGAAAATGCAGTAATGTGAGCCAAGTTCGAAAGGAACAATACTTTGATGATGAGGGATTATGATGTAGAAAGCGACGAACTTTTTAAAATGCAGAAACCGGATGTGCTGGGATAAGGTATGTAGACGTATATTCGATGTACGGAAATTTCCCAATCTGTTGTGATCAGACCAGCCCAGATCTGAACAGCCGTGAGTAGGCTGTGGTGATACAAAATAAATTGTCTTTTAAAGGGACAAAGACATGTTTGTATAGTATCACATAAGTAAGCAAACATTAAAAATATCAAACTAACGACAACCCAACGTTTCGATCACAGATCTTTCTCAGAGACATATAGAATAAATTCTAAATAAACTAGAAAATAGATCTAAATAAGAATGTTTGACTGGATATTTGATAGGTGATAATACTGATAGACGTATACCGACACATGAAGTTAGCTTTGGGTTAATATAACATACGACCACTAATTAAGCTTTAGGTTAATATAACATACCGACCACACTGAGTTAAGCTTTGGGTTAATATAACATACCGACCACACTGAAGTAAGCTTTGGGTTAATATAACATACCGACCCCCTGAAGTGGCTTTAAGGTTAAATTATAACATAAAAAACCACCTGAAGTTAAGCTTTGGAATTTAACTACGACCAACGAAGGCTTTAAGGGTTTATAACATACCGACCACCTGAAGTTGCTTTGGGTTAATATAACATCCACCACACTAAGTTAAGCTTTGGTTAATATAACATACCGACCACACTGAGAAGCTTTAAGGGTTAATATAACATACCGACCACTAAGTGGTTAAAAAAGTGTTTGGGAGTTCAGTAAAGAAAAAGACGGAAAAAAAGGAAGAGGAAGACTGAAAGGCGGAAGTCGCCCTTGAGTTGCCGGGCTCCAAGGAGAAAGAATAGTAACACTGGGGCCTCGGCATGTCGTAAGATCGACTCAAGTAGCGGCATGGGAAAGCTACCCTAGTAATTAAATAAATGTCGCAGAAATCTGATGTGCTGGCCTACTTGTAGGTGCATAACAGGCACAACGTGCAATCGCTTTAGCTGGATCACATACAAATCACACAGAGTGGTTTAGAAGTGGTCGATATGGAGCGTTCGAAGAAGAAGAAATAAAACAAGAGGTTGTGTAGATCAAACAAAGATGAAGACGGAAAGAAGAAATAAAACAAGAGGTTGGTGTAGATCAAACAAAGATGAAGACGAAAGAAGAAATAAAACAAGAGGTTAGTGTAGATCAACAAAGATGAAGAGGGAAAAAGAAGAGAAAAACAAGAGGTTAGGTGTAGATCAAACAAGATGAAGACGGAAAAGAAGAAGAAAGAACAAAATAGACAGATGAAGTCGCTGGGTGTTGACGGGGTCAGCAAATCAACAAAGAAAAAATAACACTGCGACCTACAAGGCATGTCGTAGAGGCGAGGGTGAGGTAGAGGCCTAGGAAGCTATCCTAGTAAATAAAGTGTCGCAGAAATCGTACTTGTAGGCGCATACTTGTACAACGTACAATCGCTCTTTGGCTCGGGTCCCTGCACATCGCAAAATGGTTTAACAGTGGTCGATATGGAACATTCGAAGAAGACGAAAGCAAAGCAGAAAGAAGAAGCAGAAAATACAGAAGAAATCAGCTTTTGTGTTGTGACTTACCGAGTTTGTGATGGTGGTCTGACAAGGGATGTTCTCTGAAAAAGTTTGTTTTCTCAAAAATGTGCCCGAGTTGGGGCTTAGGATATATAATCAAGAGTTCTTCCCATATCATACGAAGTATCAAACAGAGAACTACCATCAGAATGAGAAGCTTCCAGACACTTAACACTGGACCCTACATCAACCAACGTAAATGAAGGATCATCATCGCCAATGCCAACATCGACCCCATTCTGACAAGTCTCACATTCTTCTAGAGTGAAGATACAACAAACGCCACCTTCTTCTCGCACTTTAACCGCTTTGGCAATTTCTCCGCTGACGGGCCCTAGGAACGCCGATGGCGTCCAGTCATCTTCACCTATTTGTTTACATACCCCCAGATCATCTATCCCTTGTCTAGAAACGCGTATACTGTACCATATTCACAGATTTCAGCCAGTCTTCCCCGATACCACTATGCCCGTCCCCGACGCCATCAATTGGATTGTCTGTCTATTTATTTATTCATACAGACATTTGGAAACTAGTGTGGGTTGTCTTGTAACACAGCTCAGGGCTATCATTTTCTAATCATCTATTGACACGAACATTTTGAAATTAGTTGGGTGATGTTAACAAGTTCAGACTGACTTTATATTCATCTATTACACGAACATTTTAAATTAACTGGAGTGATGTGTAATACAGCTCAGAGCTGATTTTTTTATTAATCTACGACACGAACATTTTGAAATTAGCTGTGTGATGTACACAGCCAGAACAAAACTTATATTCATCTATTGACAAAACATTTTGAAATTAGTTGGAATATTTTGTAACAAAACTCAGAAATAAATTTTATATGTAACTATTCCCCGCACATTTTGAAATTAGTTGTAAATTTTGTAACACACACAGGCGATGACTGTCTATTCATCTATGGACACAACATTTTGAAATTGTGGGATTTAACATAAAAAGTGCTAAAATTTGTTTATTTGTCTATTCACCAAACATTTTCAAATTATTTCCCGATGGAAACATCAATCAATAAATCTATCAACAACACAAATCTTTATTTATCTATTGGCCCTCTATTTTGAAATTAGTTCAATGACTTTTAATTGCAACACCGATGTAAAAAGTTATATGTGTCTATTCACACAAACATTTTGAAAATAGTTAGAGTGCTGTGTAACAAACACTGCTTACAATTATCTTGCACAAACATTTTGAAATTAGTATGATTGCTGTTTAAGACAACACGTAGCTACAATTATCTATTGACACAAACATTTTGAAATTAGTTTTTGGGTTGTGGTGTAAGACGTACTCAATTATCTATTGGCACAAACATTTTGAAATTAGTATGATTGCTGTGTAAGACGTAGCTACAATTATCTATTGGCACAAACATTTTAAAATTAGTTCCGAGTTCTGTGTAATACACAACACATATAAAAAAGTTCCATTACTGAACAATGATCTTTATAACCCCATTAGCAACACAGCGCAACACAGCCCTCGCTCAGGCTGGCTATTCGACTGTTACAGTTCTCGTGAAGTAACCGTTCTGCTCATTTCGACACACGCACAGAGTTGCTCGTGTTCGCGTTTGCAATGAAAAGTACACTAGTCTGCCGCAGAGCTGTGCGTTCTGGCGCGAACGAGCAACATTTGACCACATCAATCTCGCATTTAAATTTTAAAATAAAACATTCAGTACATCCATTACTTTTTAGTGACGTGATTTTAAATGAAAAAAAATGATTGGGTTCTTGAAAATGGAAAGGATCCACAAAA